>OZ025829.1:600000-843483 GCA_964019425.1 Flectonema sp. DT1601 | reverse complement strand
TTGCGGGTTTGCGGGTTTGCGGGTTTGCGGGTTTGCGGGTTTGCGGGTTTGCGGGTTTGCGGGTTTGCGGGTTTGCGGGTTTGCGGGTTTGCGGGTTTGCGGGTTTGCGGGTTTGCGGGTTTGCGGGTTTGCGGGTTTGCGGGTTTGCGGGTTTGCGGGTTTGCGGGTTTGCGGGTTTGCGGGTTTGCGGGTTTGCGGGTTTGCGGGTTTGCGGGTTTGCGGGTTTGCGGGTTTGCGGGTTTGCGGGTTTGCGGGTTTGCGGGTTTGCGGGTTTGCGGGTTTGCGGGTTTGCGGGTTTGCGGGTTTGCGGGTTTGCGGGTTTGCGGGTTTGCGGGTTTGCGGGTTTGCGGGTTTGCGGGTTTGCGGGTTTGCGGGTTTGCGGGTTTGCGGGTTTGCGGGTTTGCGGGTTTGCGGGTTTGCGGGTTTGCGGGTTTGCGGGTTTGCGGGTTTGCGGGTTTGCGGGTTTGCGGGTTTGCGGGTTTGCGGGTTTGCGGGTTTGCGGGTTTGCGGGTTTGCGGGTTTGCGGGTTTGCGGGTTTGCGGGTTTGCGGGTTTGCGGGTTTGCGGGTTTGCGGGTTTGCGGGTTTGCGGGTTTGCGGGTTTGCGGGTTTGCGGGTTTGCGGGTTTGCGGGTTTGCGGGTTTGCGGGTTTGCGGGTTTGCGGGTTTGCGGGTTTGCGGGTTTGCGGGTTTGCGGGTTTGCGGGTTTGCGGGTTTGCGGGTTTGCGGGTTTGCGGGTTTGCGGGTTTGCGGGTTTGCGGGTTTGCGGGTTTGCGGGTTTGCGGGTTTGCGGGTTTGCGGGTTTGCGGGTTTGCGGGTTTGCGGGTTTGCGGGTTTGCGGGTTTGCGGGTTTGCGGGTTTGCGGGTTTGCGGGTTTGCGGGTTTGCGGGTTTGCGGGTTTGCGGGTTTGCGGGTTTGCGGGTTTGCGGGTTTGCGGGTTTGCGGGTTTGCGGGTTTGCGGGTTTGCGGGTTTGCGGGTTTGCGGGTTTGCGGGTTTGCGGGTTTGCGGGTTTGCGGGTTTGCGGGTTTGCGGGTTTGCGGGTTTGCGGGTTTGCGGGTTTGCGGGTTTGCGGGTTTGCGGGTTTGCGGGTTTGCGGGTTTGCGGGTTTGCGGGTTTGCGGGTTTGCGGGTTTGCGGGTTTGCGGGTTTGCGGGTTTGCGGGTTTGCGGGTTTGCGGGTTTGCGGGTTTGCGGGTTTGCGGGTTTGCGGGTTTGCGGGTTTGCGGGTTTGCGGGTTTGCGGGTTTGCGGGTTTGCGGGTTTGCGGGTTTGCGGGTTTGCGGGTTTGCGGGTTTGCGGGTTTGCGGGTTTGCGGGTTTGCGGGTTTGCGGGTTTGCGGGTTTGCGGGTTTGCGGGTTTGCGGGTTTGCGGGTTTGCGGGTTTGCGGGTTTGCGGGTTTGCGGGTTTGCGGGTTTGCGGGTTTGCGGGTTTGCGGGTTTGCGGGTTTGCGGGTTTGCGGGTTTGCGGGTTTGCGGGTTTGCGGGTTTGCGGGTTTGCGGGTTTGCGGGTTTGCGGGTTTGCGGGTTTGCGGGTTTGCGGGTTTGCGGGTTTGCGGGTTTGCGGGTTTGCGGGTTTGCGGGTTTGCGGGTTTGCGGGTTTGCGGGTTTGCGGGTTTGCGGGTTTGCGGGTTTGCGGGTTTGCGGGTTTGCGGGTTTGCGGGTTTGCGGGTTTGCGGGTTTGCGGGTTTGCGGGTTTGCGGGTTTGCGGGTTTGCGGGTTTGCGGGTTTGCGGGTTTGCGGGTTTGCGGGTTTGCGGGTTTGCGGGTTTGCGGGTTTGCGGGTTTGCGGGTTTGCGGGTTTGCGGGTTTGCGGGTTTGCGGGTTTGCGGGTTTGCGGGTTTGCGGGTTTGCGGGTTTGCGGGTTTGCGGGTTTGCGGGTTTGCGGGTTTGCGGGTTTGCGGGTTTGCGGGTTTGCGGGTTTGCGGGTTTGCGGGTTTGCGGGTTTGCGGGTTTGCGGGTTTGCGGGTTTGCGGGTTTGCGGGTTTGCGGGTTTGCGGGTTTGCGGGTTTGCGGGTTTGCGGGTTTGCGGGTTTGCGGGTTTGCGGGTTTGCGGGTTTGCGGGTTTGCGGGTTTGCGGGTTTGCGGGTTTGCGGGTTTGCGGGTTTGCGGGTTTGCGGGTTTGCGGGTTTGCGGGTTTGCGGGTTTGCGGGTTTGCGGGTTTGCGGGTTTGCGGGTTTGCGGGTTTGCGGGTTTGCGGGTTTGCGGGTTTGCGGGTTTGCGGGTTTGCGGGTTTGCGGGTTTGCGGGTTTGCGGGTTTGCGGGTTTGCGGGTTTGCGGGTTTGCGGGTTTGCGGGTTTGCGGGTTTGCGGGTTTGCGGGTTTGCGGGTTTGCGGGTTTGCGGGTTTGCGGGTTTGCGGGTTTGCGGGTTTGCGGGTTTGCGGGTTTGCGGGTTTGCGGGTTTGCGGGTTTGCGGGTTTGCGGGTTTGCGGGTTTGCGGGTTTGCGGGTTTGCGGGTTTGCGGGTTTGCGGGTTTGCGGGTTTGCGGGTTTGCGGGTTTGCGGGTTTGCGGGTTTGCGGGTTTGCGGGTTTGCGGGTTTGCGGGTTTGCGGGTTTGCGGGTTTGCGGGTTTGCGGGTTTGCGGGTTTGCGGGTTTGCGGGTTTGCGGGTTTGCGGGTTTGCGGGTTTGCGGGTTTGCGGGTTTGCGGGTTTGCGGGTTTGCGGGTTTGCGGGTTTGCGGGTTTGCGGGTTTGCGGGTTTGCGGGTTTGCGGGTTTGCGGGTTTGCGGGTTTGCGGGTTTGCGGGTTTGCGGGTTTGCGGGTTTGCGGGTTTGCGGGTTTGCGGGTTTGCGGGTTTGCGGGTTTGCGGGTTTGCGGGTTTGCGGGTTTGCGGGTTTGCGGGTTTGCGGGTTTGCGGGTTTGCGGGTTTGCGGGTTTGCGGGTTTGCGGGTTTGCGGGTTTGCGGGTTTGCGGGTTTGCGGGTTTGCGGGTTTGCGGGTTTGCGGGTTTGCGGGTTTGCGGGTTTGCGGGTTTGCGGGTTTGCGGGTTTGCGGGTTTGCGGGTTTGCGGGTTTGCGGGTTTGCGGGTTTGCGGGTTTGCGGGTTTGCGGGTTTGCGGGTTTGCGGGTTTGCGGGTTTGCGGGTTTGCGGGTTTGCGGGTTTGCGGGTTTGCGGGTTTGCGGGTTTGCGGGTTTGCGGGTTTGCGGGTTTGCGGGTTTGCGGGTTTGCGGGTTTGCGGGTTTGCGGGTTTGCGGGTTTGCGGGTTTGCGGGTTTGCGGGTTTGCGGGTTTGCGGGTTTGCGGGTTTGCGGGTTTGCGGGTTTGCGGGTTTGCGGGTTTGCGGGTTTGCGGGTTTGCGGGTTTGCGGGTTTGCGGGTTTGCGGGTTTGCGGGTTTGCGGGTTTGCGGGTTTGCGGGTTTGCGGGTTTGCGGGTTTGCGGGTTTGCGGGTTTGCGGGTTTGCGGGTTTGCGGGTTTGCGGGTTTGCGGGTTTGCGGGTTTGCGGGTTTGCGGGTTTGCGGGTTTGCGGGTTTGCGGGTTTGCGGGTTTGCGGGTTTGCGGGTTTGCGGGTTTGCGGGTTTGCGGGTTTGCGGGTTTGCGGGTTTGCGGGTTTGCGGGTTTGCGGGTTTGCGGGTTTGCGGGTTTGCGGGTTTGCGGGTTTGCGGGTTTGCGGGTTTGCGGGTTTGCGGGTTTGCGGGTTTGCGGGTTTGCGGGTTTGCGGGTTTGCGGGTTTGCGGGTTTGCGGGTTTGCGGGTTTGCGGGTTTGCGGGTTTGCGGGTTTGCGGGTTTGCGGGTTTGCGGGTTTGCGGGTTTGCGGGTTTGCGGGTTTGCGGGTTTGCGGGTTTGCGGGTTTGCGGGTTTGCGGGTTTGCGGGTTTGCGGGTTTGCGGGTTTGCGGGTTTGCGGGTTTGCGGGTTTGCGGGTTTGCGGGTTTGCGGGTTTGCGGGTTTGCGGGTTTGCGGGTTTGCGGGTTTGCGGGTTTGCGGGTTTGCGGGTTTGCGGGTTTGCGGGTTTGCGGGTTTGCGGGTTTGCGGGTTTGCGGGTTTGCGGGTTTGCGGGTTTGCGGGTTTGCGGGTTTGCGGGTTTGCGGGTTTGCGGGTTTGCGGGTTTGCGGGTTTGCGGGTTTGCGGGTTTGCGGGTTTGCGGGTTTGCGGGTTTGCGGGTTTGCGGGTTTGCGGGTTTGCGGGTTTGCGGGTTTGCGGGTTTGCGGGTTTGCGGGTTTGCGGGTTTGCGGGTTTGCGGGTTTGCGGGTTTGCGGGTTTGCGGGTTTGCGGGTTTGCGGGTTTGCGGGTTTGCGGGTTTGCGGGTTTGCGGGTTTGCGGGTTTGCGGGTTTGCGGGTTTGCGGGTTTGCGGGTTTGCGGGTTTGCGGGTTTGCGGGTTTGCGGGTTTGCGGGTTTGCGGGTTTGCGGGTTTGCGGGTTTGCGGGTTTGCGGGTTTCGGGTTTGCGGGTTTGCGGGTTTGCGGGTTTGCGGGTTTGCGGGTTTGCGGGTTTGCGGGTTTGCGGGTTTGCGGGTTTGCGGGTTTGCGGGTTTGCGGGTTTGCGGGTTTGCGGGTTTGCGGGTTTGCGGGTTTGCGGGTTTGCGGGTTTGCGGGTTTGCGGGTTTGCGGGTTTGCGGGTTTGCGGGTTTGCGGGTTTGCGGGTTTGCGGGTTTGCGGGTTTGCGGGTTTGCGGGTTTGCGGGTTTGCGGGTTTGCGGGTTTGCGGGTTTGCGGGTTTGCGGGTTTGCGGGTTTGCGGGTTTGCGGGTTTGCGGGTTTGCGGGTTTGCGGGTTTGCGGGTTTGCGGGTTTGCGGGTTTGCGGGTTTGCGGGTTTGCGGGTTTGCGGGTTTGCGGGTTTGCGGGTTTGCGGGTTTGCGGGTTTGCGGGTTTGCGGGTTTGCGGGTTTGCGGGTTTGCGGGTTTGCGGGTTTGCGGGTTTGCGGGTTTGCGGGTTTGCGGGTTTGCGGGTTTGCGGGTTTGCGGGTTTGCGGGTTTGCGGGTTTGCGGGTTTGCGGGTTTGCGGGTTTGCGGGTTTGCGGGTTTGCGGGTTTGCGGGTTTGCGGGTTTGCGGGTTTGCGGGTTTGCGGGTTTGCGGGTTTGCGGGTTTGCGGGTTTGCGGGTTTGCGGGTTTGCGGGTTTGCGGGTTTGCGGGTTTGCGGGTTTGCGGGTTTGCGGGTTTGCGGGTTTGCGGGTTTGCGGGTTTGCGGGTTTGCGGGTTTGCGGGTTTGCGGGTTTGCGGGTTTGCGGGTTTGCGGGTTTGCGGGTTTGCGGGTTTGCGGGTTTGCGGGTTTGCGGGTTTGCGGGTTTGCGGGTTTGCGGGTTTGCGGGTTTGCGGGTTTGCGGGTTTGCGGGTTTGCGGGTTTGCGGGTTTGCGGGTTTGCGGGTTTGCGGGTTTGCGGGTTTGCGGGTTTGCGGGTTTGCGGGTTTGCGGGTTTGCGGGTTTGCGGGTTTGCGGGTTTGCGGGTTTGCGGGTTTGCGGGTTTGCGGGTTTGCGGGTTTGCGGGTTTGCGGGTTTGCGGGTTTGCGGGTTTGCGGGTTTGCGGGTTTGCGGGTTTGCGGGTTTGCGGGTTTGCGGGTTTGCGGGTTTGCGGGTTTGCGGGTTTGCGGGTTTGCGGGTTTGCGGGTTTGCGGGTTTGCGGGTTTGCGGGTTTGCGGGTTTGCGGGTTTGCGGGTTTGCGGGTTTGCGGGTTTGCGGGTTTGCGGGTTTGCGGGTTTGCGGGTTTGCGGGTTTGCGGGTTTGCGGGTTTGCGGGTTTGCGGGTTTGCGGGTTTGCGGGTTTGCGGGTTTGCGGGTTTGCGGGTTTGCGGGTTTGCGGGTTTGCGGGTTTGCGGGTTTGCGGGTTTGCGGGTTTGCGGGTTTGCGGGTTTGCGGGTTTGCGGGTTTGCGGGTTTGCGGGTTTGCGGGTTTGCGGGTTTGCGGGTTTGCGGGTTTGCGGGTTTGCGGGTTTGCGGGTTTGCGGGTTTGCGGGTTTGCGGGTTTGCGGGTTTGCGGGTTTGCGGGTTTGCGGGTTTGCGGGTTTGCGGGTTTGCGGGTTTGCGGGTTTGCGGGTTTGCGGGTTTGCGGGTTTGCGGGTTTGCGGGTTTGCGGGTTTGCGGGTTTGCGGGTTTGCGGGTTTGCGGGTTTGCGGGTTTGCGGGTTTGCGGGTTTGCGGGTTTGCGGGTTTGCGGGTTTGCGGGTTTGCGGGTTTGCGGGTTTGCGGGTTTGCGGGTTTGCGGGTTTGCGGGTTTGCGGGTTTGCGGGTTTGCGGGTTTGCGGGTTTGCGGGTTTGCGGGTTTGCGGGTTTGCGGGTTTGCGGGTTTGCGGGTTTGCGGGTTTGCGGGTTTGCGGGTTTGCGGGTTTGCGGGTTTGCGGGTTTGCGGGTTTGCGGGTTTGCGGGTTTGCGGGTTTGCGGGTTTGCGGGTTTGCGGGTTTGCGGGTTTGCGGGTTTGCGGGTTTGCGGGTTTGCGGGTTTGCGGGTTTGCGGGTTTGCGGGTTTGCGGGTTTGCGGGTTTGCGGGTTTGCGGGTTTGCGGGTTTGCGGGTTTGCGGGTTTGCGGGTTTGCGGGTTTGCGGGTTTGCGGGTTTGCGGGTTTGCGGGTTTGCGGGTTTGCGGGTTTGCGGGTTTGCGGGTTTGCGGGTTTGCGGGTTTGCGGGTTTGCGGGTTTGCGGGTTTGCGGGTTTGCGGGTTTGCGGGTTTGCGGGTTTGCGGGTTTGCGGGTTTGCGGGTTTGCGGGTTTGCGGGTTTGCGGGTTTGCGGGTTTGCGGGTTTGCGGGTTTGCGGGTTTGCGGGTTTGCGGGTTTGCGGGTTTGCGGGTTTGCGGGTTTGCGGGTTTGCGGGTTTGCGGGTTTGCGGGTTTGCGGGTTTGCGGGTTTGCGGGTTTGCGGGTTTGCGGGTTTGCGGGTTTGCGGGTTTGCGGGTTTGCGGGTTTGCGGGTTTGCGGGTTTGCGGGTTTGCGGGTTTGCGGGTTTGCGGGTTTGCGGGTTTGCGGGTTTGCGGGTTTGCGGGTTTGCGGGTTTGCGGGTTTGCGGGTTTGCGGGTTTGCGGGTTTGCGGGTTTGCGGGTTTGCGGGTTTGCGGGTTTGCGGGTTTGCGGGTTTGCGGGTTTGCGGGTTTGCGGGTTTGCGGGTTTGCGGGTTTGCGGGTTTGCGGGTTTGCGGGTTTGCGGGTTTGCGGGTTTGCGGGTTTGCGGGTTTGCGGGTTTGCGGGTTTGCGGGTTTGCGGGTTTGCGGGTTTGCGGGTTTGCGGGTTTGCGGGTTTGCGGGTTTGCGGGTTTGCGGGTTTGCGGGTTTGCGGGTTTGCGGGTTTGCGGGTTTGCGGGTTTGCGGGTTTGCGGGTTTGCGGGTTTGCGGGTTTGCGGGTTTGCGGGTTTGCGGGTTTGCGGGTTTGCGGGTTTGCGGGTTTGCGGGTTTGCGGGTTTGCGGGTTTGCGGGTTTGCGGGTTTGCGGGTTTGCGGGTTTGCGGGTTTGCGGGTTTGCGGGTTTGCGGGTTTGCGGGTTTGCGGGTTTGCGGGTTTGCGGGTTTGCGGGTTTGCGGGTTTGCGGGTTTGCGGGTTTGCGGGTTTGCGGGTTTGCGGGTTTGCGGGTTTGCGGGTTTGCGGGTTTGCGGGTTTGCGGGTTTGCGGGTTTGCGGGTTTGCGGGTTTGCGGGTTTGCGGGTTTGCGGGTTTGCGGGTTTGCGGGTTTGCGGGTTTGCGGGTTTGCGGGTTTGCGGGTTTGCGGGTTTGCGGGTTTGCGGGTTTGCGGGTTTGCGGGTTTGCGGGTTTGCGGGTTTGCGGGTTTGCGGGTTTGCGGGTTTGCGGGTTTGCGGGTTTGCGGGTTTGCGGGTTTGCGGGTTTGCGGGTTTGCGGGTTTGCGGGTTTGCGGGTTTGCGGGTTTGCGGGTTTGCGGGTTTGCGGGTTTGCGGGTTTGCGGGTTTGCGGGTTTGCGGGTTTGCGGGTTTGCGGGTTTGCGGGTTTGCGGGTTTGCGGGTTTGCGGGTTTGCGGGTTTGCGGGTTTGCGGGTTTGCGGGTTTGCGGGTTTGCGGGTTTGCGGGTTTGCGGGTTTGCGGGTTTGCGGGTTTGCGGGTTTGCGGGTTTGCGGGTTTGCGGGTTTGCGGGTTTGCGGGTTTGCGGGTTTGCGGGTTTGCGGGTTTGCGGGTTTGCGGGTTTGCGGGTTTGCGGGTTTGCGGGTTTGCGGGTTTGCGGGTTTGCGGGTTTGCGGGTTTGCGGGTTTGCGGGTTTGCGGGTTTGCGGGTTTGCGGGTTTGCGGGTTTGCGGGTTTGCGGGTTTGCGGGTTTGCGGGTTTGCGGGTTTGCGGGTTTGCGGGTTTGCGGGTTTGCGGGTTTGCGGGTTTGCGGGTTTGCGGGTTTGCGGGTTTGCGGGTTTGCGGGTTTGCGGGTTTGCGGGTTTGCGGGTTTGCGGGTTTGCGGGTTTGCGGGTTTGCGGGTTTGCGGGTTTGCGGGTTTGCGGGTTTGCGGGTTTGCGGGTTTGCGGGTTTGCGGGTTTGCGGGTTTGCGGGTTTGCGGGTTTGCGGGTTTGCGGGTTTGCGGGTTTGCGGGTTTGCGGGTTTGCGGGTTTGCGGGTTTGCGGGTTTGCGGGTTTGCGGGTTTGCGGGTTTGCGGGTTTGCGGGTTTGCGGGTTTGCGGGTTTGCGGGTTTGCGGGTTTGCGGGTTTGCGGGTTTGCGGGTTTGCGGGTTTGCGGGTTTGCGGGTTTGCGGGTTTGCGGGTTTGCGGGTTTGCGGGTTTGCGGGTTTGCGGGTTTGCGGGTTTGCGGGTTTGCGGGTTTGCGGGTTTGCGGGTTTGCGGGTTTGCGGGTTTGCGGGTTTGCGGGTTTGCGGGTTTGCGGGTTTGCGGGTTTGCGGGTTTGCGGGTTTGCGGGTTTGCGGGTTTGCGGGTTTGCGGGTTTGCGGGTTTGCGGGTTTGCGGGTTTGCGGGTTTGCGGGTTTGCGGGTTTGCGGGTTTGCGGGTTTGCGGGTTTGCGGGTTTGCGGGTTTGCGGGTTTGCGGGTTTGCGGGTTTGCGGGTTTGCGGGTTTGCGGGTTTGCGGGTTTGCGGGTTTGCGGGTTTGCGGGTTTGCGGGTTTGCGGGTTTGCGGGTTTGCGGGTTTGCGGGTTTGCGGGTTTGCGGGTTTGCGGGTTTGCGGGTTTGCGGGTTTGCGGGTTTGCGGGTTTGCGGGTTTGCGGGTTTGCGGGTTTGCGGGTTTGCGGGTTTGCGGGTTTGCGGGTTTGCGGGTTTGCGGGTTTGCGGGTTTGCGGGTTTGCGGGTTTGCGGGTTTGCGGGTTTGCGGGTTTGCGGGTTTGCGGGTTTGCGGGTTTGCGGGTTTGCGGGTTTGCGGGTTTGCGGGTTTGCGGGTTTGCGGGTTTGCGGGTTTGCGGGTTTGCGGGTTTGCGGGTTTGCGGGTTTGCGGGTTTGCGGGTTTGCGGGTTTGCGGGTTTGCGGGTTTGCGGGTTTGCGGGTTTGCGGGTTTGCGGGTTTGCGGGTTTGCGGGTTTGCGGGTTTGCGGGTTTGCGGGTTTGCGGGTTTGCGGGTTTGCGGGTTTGCGGGTTTGCGGGTTTGCGGGTTTGCGGGTTTGCGGGTTTGCGGGTTTGCGGGTTTGCGGGTTTGCGGGTTTGCGGGTTTGCGGGTTTGCGGGTTTGCGGGTTTGCGGGTTTGCGGGTTTGCGGGTTTGCGGGTTTGCGGGTTTGCGGGTTTGCGGGTTTGCGGGTTTGCGGGTTTGCGGGTTTGCGGGTTTGCGGGTTTGCGGGTTTGCGGGTTTGCGGGTTTGCGGGTTTGCGGGTTTGCGGGTTTGCGGGTTTGCGGGTTTGCGGGTTTGCGGGTTTGCGGGTTTGCGGGTTTGCGGGTTTGCGGGTTTGCGGGTTTGCGGGTTTGCGGGTTTGCGGGTTTGCGGGTTTGCGGGTTTGCGGGTTTGCGGGTTTGCGGGTTTGCGGGTTTGCGGGTTTGCGGGTTTGCGGGTTTGCGGGTTTGCGGGTTTGCGGGTTTGCGGGTTTGCGGGTTTGCGGGTTTGCGGGTTTGCGGGTTTGCGGGTTTGCGGGTTTGCGGGTTTGCGGGTTTGCGGGTTTGCGGGTTTGCGGGTTTGCGGGTTTGCGGGTTTGCGGGTTTGCGGGTTTGCGGGTTTGCGGGTTTGCGGGTTTGCGGGTTTGCGGGTTTGCGGGTTTGCGGGTTTGCGGGTTTGCGGGTTTGCGGGTTTGCGGGTTTGCGGGTTTGCGGGTTTGCGGGTTTGCGGGTTTGCGGGTTTGCGGGTTTGCGGGTTTGCGGGTTTGCGGGTTTGCGGGTTTGCGGGTTTGCGGGTTTGCGGGTTTGCGGGTTTGCGGGTTTGCGGGTTTGCGGGTTTGCGGGTTTGCGGGTTTGCGGGTTTGCGGGTTTGCGGGTTTGCGGGTTTGCGGGTTTGCGGGTTTGCGGGTTTGCGGGTTTGCGGGTTTGCGGGTTTGCGGGTTTGCGGGTTTGCGGGTTTGCGGGTTTGCGGGTTTGCGGGTTTGCGGGTTTGCGGGTTTGCGGGTTTGCGGGTTTGCGGGTTTGCGGGTTTGCGGGTTTGCGGGTTTGCGGGTTTGCGGGTTTGCGGGTTTGCGGGTTTGCGGGTTTGCGGGTTTGCGGGTTTGCGGGTTTGCGGGTTTGCGGGTTTGCGGGTTTGCGGGTTTGCGGGTTTGCGGGTTTGCGGGTTTGCGGGTTTGCGGGTTTGCGGGTTTGCGGGTTTGCGGGTTTGCGGGTTTGCGGGTTTGCGGGTTTGCGGGTTTGCGGGTTTGCGGGTTTGCGGGTTTGCGGGTTTGCGGGTTTGCGGGTTTGCGGGTTTGCGGGTTTGCGGGTTTGCGGGTTTGCGGGTTTGCGGGTTTGCGGGTTTGCGGGTTTGCGGGTTTGCGGGTTTGCGGGTTTGCGGGTTTGCGGGTTTGCGGGTTTGCGGGTTTGCGGGTTTGCGGGTTTGCGGGTTTGCGGGTTTGCGGGTTTGCGGGTTTGCGGGTTTGCGGGTTTGCGGGTTTGCGGGTTTGCGGGTTTGCGGGTTTGCGGGTTTGCGGGTTTGCGGGTTTGCGGGTTTGCGGGTTTGCGGGTTTGCGGGTTTGCGGGTTTGCGGGTTTGCGGGTTTGCGGGTTTGCGGGTTTGCGGGTTTGCGGGTTTGCGGGTTTGCGGGTTTGCGGGTTTGCGGGTTTGCGGGTTTGCGGGTTTGCGGGTTTGCGGGTTTGCGGGTTTGCGGGTTTGCGGGTTTGCGGGTTTGCGGGTTTGCGGGTTTGCGGGTTTGCGGGTTTGCGGGTTTGCGGGTTTGCGGGTTTGCGGGTTTGCGGGTTTGCGGGTTTGCGGGTTTGCGGGTTTGCGGGTTTGCGGGTTTGCGGGTTTGCGGGTTTGCGGGTTTGCGGGTTTGCGGGTTTGCGGGTTTGCGGGTTTGCGGGTTTGCGGGTTTGCGGGTTTGCGGGTTTGCGGGTTTGCGGGTTTGCGGGTTTGCGGGTTTGCGGGTTTGCGGGTTTGCGGGTTTGCGGGTTTGCGGGTTTGCGGGTTTGCGGGTTTGCGGGTTTGCGGGTTTGCGGGTTTGCGGGTTTGCGGGTTTGCGGGTTTGCGGGTTTGCGGGTTTGCGGGTTTGCGGGTTTGCGGGTTTGCGGGTTTGCGGGTTTGCGGGTTTGCGGGTTTGCGGGTTTGCGGGTTTGCGGGTTTGCGGGTTTGCGGGTTTGCGGGTTTGCGGGTTTGCGGGTTTGCGGGTTTGCGGGTTTGCGGGTTTGCGGGTTTGCGGGTTTGCGGGTTTGCGGGTTTGCGGGTTTGCGGGTTTGCGGGTTTGCGGGTTTGCGGGTTTGCGGGTTTGCGGGTTTGCGGGTTTGCGGGTTTGCGGGTTTGCGGGTTTGCGGGTTTGCGGGTTTGCGGGTTTGCGGGTTTGCGGGTTTGCGGGTTTGCGGGTTTGCGGGTTTGCGGGTTTGCGGGTTTGCGGGTTTGCGGGTTTGCGGGTTTGCGGGTTTGCGGGTTTGCGGGTTTGCGGGTTTGCGGGTTTGCGGGTTTGCGGGTTTGCGGGTTTGCGGGTTTGCGGGTTTGCGGGTTTGCGGGTTTGCGGGTTTGCGGGTTTGCGGGTTTGCGGGTTTGCGGGTTTGCGGGTTTGCGGGTTTGCGGGTTTGCGGGTTTGCGGGTTTGCGGGTTTGCGGGTTTGCGGGTTTGCGGGTTTGCGGGTTTGCGGGTTTGCGGGTTTGCGGGTTTGCGGGTTTGCGGGTTTGCGGGTTTGCGGGTTTGCGGGTTTGCGGGTTTGCGGGTTTGCGGGTTTGCGGGTTTGCGGGTTTGCGGGTTTGCGGGTTTGCGGGTTTGCGGGTTTGCGGGTTTGCGGGTTTGCGGGTTTGCGGGTTTGCGGGTTTGCGGGTTTGCGGGTTTGCGGGTTTGCGGGTTTGCGGGTTTGCGGGTTTGCGGGTTTGCGGGTTTGCGGGTTTGCGGGTTTGCGGGTTTGCGGGTTTGCGGGTTTGCGGGTTTGCGGGTTTGCGGGTTTGCGGGTTTGCGGGTTTGCGGGTTTGCGGGTTTGCGGGTTTGCGGGTTTGCGGGTTTGCGGGTTTGCGGGTTTGCGGGTTTGCGGGTTTGCGGGTTTGCGGGTTTGCGGGTTTGCGGGTTTGCGGGTTTGCGGGTTTGCGGGTTTGCGGGTTTGCGGGTTTGCGGGTTTGCGGGTTTGCGGGTTTGCGGGTTTGCGGGTTTGCGGGTTTGCGGGTTTGCGGGTTTGCGGGTTTGCGGGTTTGCGGGTTTGCGGGTTTGCGGGTTTGCGGGTTTGCGGGTTTGCGGGTTAATGCAGGTACTCTCATTTGCAACTGCTGTTGCTGCAGCAATTGCTCGTCTCGAACCTTCAGTTGCTCTTCGAGCCTTCTTTGTTCTAAAACTTGCTTCTGACTCATCTGTTGAAGCTGCTGCTGCTGAACTTGCTGCTGTTGAAGTTGCTTCTGATGCTGTTCTTGCGCGTGCTGACTCCGCAGCTCCTGCTTTTGCTGATTTTGCTTCTGCAACTCTTGCTCTTCCTTCTGCTGGTTCAGAAGGAGCTGTTGTTGCTCCAACCGGTGTTGCAGGTCTTCCCTCTTCTGTTGCTCGGTCCTCAACACCCCATCCTGTCTGGCCTTCTCCTTCGCCATCTTCTTGACGGCCTCCCCCAGCTCATCCTGCCTATCAGACACGACGTTGAAGGCTTCTTCAGCCGCCCCTTCAACCAAGGCGGTGCGTTCCTCGGCCTTCACCTGCCTCCAGGCCTGCTCCTTGATCACTTCCGTGACCCGGTTCACCGTCACCTCCAAGTTCCCCCCGGCTGTGGTGTGCTGCGCTTGTCGGGCCGCCAGCTGCTGTGTCACCGACTGGTGCGCCACAGCCTGCCCCTTCAACTCTCGGTAGGCCATCCCACCGACGCGTGCCAAGTCCTCCAAACCCGGCTCTGCAAACCGCGGCGGTGGCACCTGATCCACGTCCATCACCGTTACCAAGGAACTATTTTCCCCGGTCATCGGCGACGGTACCGACGGCGCCGCTCCCCCCATCAGGCCCATCGCTCTCATCCTCTCCCTCATTCCTTCTGCACTCACTTCCGCCAATCCCGTCAGCAGCACAAAAACGGTCCGTGCCGACAACGTCCTCGCCAACCCCACGGGGATGTCGAGACACAAAGCCAACAACTTATCGTTGTCAGCCCTGCGGGATGACGAGCTGTCCTCACGACAAGTCGGCATCCAAATGCTGTCACTTCCTGACAGCCCCATCGCTGCTTGGAACCTCCTGTTCCTCGCAGTGAGGGATACCTTCATCCTACTCACATCTCCTAATAAGGGGCGTACCTTTTCCATTACCGAAGAAGGTACGGAAAAGTCAAAATAATGCTCCGGCATATTAATTCTTAAAAACGCTTTGCGTTAAGACCCTTCCTAGCCTGAATAAATGAGTACAATGAAATAATGATAAGAGAACAGTAAAATGATAAATCTGAAATAATAACAAGAGAACAAAAATGATACTTAAACAACATTTAATGTTGATCAATGAAAAGGAAAATATTATAAGAGTATATCGTACTTCACTTGCCTTTTGTGCAGTTCCCAGTCTGAGTGTTGGTTTGCGGGTTTGCGGGTTTGCGGGTTTGCAGGTTTGCGGGTAGGCACCTGGTAGACTCCCCTACGTTAAGACTGGAGGGAAGGGAAAATCCATAAAGAGGTTAAGAACACACAAATAAATAAATAAAAAAAAAAAAATCCCAGGGCTGCACAGCCAAGTGGATACCTTAAATCTCTTCGGTAGCCGTGGCAAGGGTTCAATTCCCAGGCACATTTTTTGTGTTTTTCAACCAGAAAAATTAAGAAGAAAATAGCAAGGAAAAGGATACAAAATTGGACTTAACTTAACGCGAGCGAAGCGAGCGTAAAGTTAAGTTCAATTTTGTACCCTGGACGCGTACCTAGCCAGACACATGGAATAAAAACAGACGTGACTCGGTTGTAAAAATAATGTTTGTTCAGAAAGCTTTAAAAAAAAAAATTGTGTGCGAGCAACGCGAGCCTGGAAGGGGTATCTCTAGTGTGGGTTTGCGGGTTTGCGGGTTTGCGAGAACAGATAATATAACACAAAAGATTACAAACAGAAGTAATACTAGATTAAGAGTCGAGTAGTATAACAAAGTCCGAGCCTCAGGGAATGTGACTGTCATGATAACGAACAGCATGCTAACCGATGCCGACATAGCCTGCAGTTCACACAACCTACGTACTGATAACCGTAATTCTGTAAAGGAAAGAAAGTATAAGTTAGCAAAGTTCACAAAACGACCAATCAATCAAGGATTAATAATTAACCGGTTTCTTTTTCGAGATTTGTCAATAATCCATTTGTCCTCTACAGCCAATGTTGTGGGTCGAAAGGTGAAACTGTGGATGAGATAATTTAATACATGCCTACAGCAATACTCAAAGTAGTAGAAGGAGATGTGCCTGTAAGAGCATAACTCAAAGTAGAAAGAATCGCAATACCTGAAATATAGGAGGTAATAAATTATTAGCGGATCGATATTAGTATTGGTTGAATCATAACTACGTCAGATTCTTCGGATTCCTCGAATGCTTCCGAGTTGGTGTCTTCAGCAGCGACTGATCCTGTGTATCCTCCTAATGTTTGTAGGTTCCTACTTCTCTCCTCTCCTTGCAAACAGGGATGGTCCAGTTACTTCTGAATTCCGGGATTGTCCTCTCAATACTAACAAGCAACTTCTTAGTGTCTGTTTCAGCTGCTTTATCGACGACATCGTTTTTTTGGTTTCAACACATTTCAACTTGAACGTCGGTCTGAAGCTGGGAAGTCAGCAATCATCGCAGCCTGTCCCAGCTGAATCCGAACGTTCTGCGTAGCCATCCGTTTTCGAAGTCGGCAACTCCCTCAGATGCAGCCGTTCGAGTCCCTTCCGCTCGGAGATACGAAAGTCGTTGGCGAGAACACAACGCTCTGTCTCCCATCCGAAGATGTAGCATCTGTGCCACGCGAGGAACGCACTAGTCCGGTGAGCGTACATACCGACCTCAAGATGCATGCGGAGTCATCCTACAGTGATAACTTTAACACGCACATATACAATAAACTCTCTGAAAACTTTTAAAGTTATATTAGGGTTGGCCGACCTGAAGACAAGCAATATGCGATCTAAAGACTAAAGAAATAACAAAACAACACGGCGAGTCACAGGTGCCAACAAATTGCAGTTATACGCAAAAGTAAAAGAAGGCACCCAAACTGAGATATCGTCTTTCCTTATGCCTGAGATGACATTAATAAAACTAAGAAAAAAGAGTAAAAATCGCAGAAACAGAACTAATAGACAACAGATTACAATGGCAAGTAAAGAGTACAGAGTACATTACCTGCAAATAGTACAGAGGATTTCTACTTCACATCTTCTCAGCAAAGCCATTATTGGATAGCTAAAGAATCTTAAAAATGATCAGCAGGAGGGATAATCGCTCAGAACTAAACTACCGACTTGCTACTACAGTTGCCGTACAAAAAAAAAGCAACATGACGAGTACATCAAAAATACAAAGAAAACGAAACTAATCTGCTATTTATGAATGGGGGCAATAAAAATTATAATAACAATAAAATAAACAAAGATAAATGGAAATAAGTAAAAGGTGTGACATTTGTCGTGTCATCGCAAATACGAACCGAAGTAAGTGACAAGACTCGAAATTAATCTTTGAAGTACAAACTTTACCAACTGACAATCGCTGCTGATGACTCAAACAACTCGAATCTCATTCAAAAGAAGTGCATCAACAGATAGTGGTAGATCAAGTGAGGAAGATCTTATTCGGGTGAATAGTTCGTGTTTGTATACTGCGGAGGTTATCCTTTCTACAACAGTCGACGCTATAACATATTGGCAGCGTACCTCCCTCTCACCATTCCATATTCAGAGATGTCTGTTCCACGGATTGCCTTTAAAATGAAATCAGATCCCCGTCCCCTTCCGTGGAGGTTCTGAGTTTTTGATTGCTTATGTCGTTTAGGACTTGAAGGAGGAGTCAAGTAACGTGAGGTGGAGTCCTGTATTGCTGAAACGACTACTAGAACTTCTTCAGAAACAGGAGCCTTCTTGATGAGTCGGATAGCTTCTTTAACTGACCGAACTTCTTCGCCGTTAATGCGAAGGATATTGACACCGTCGGGTATGCCTGCGAGAGCTGCGGCTAAACCAGGTGCAATACTGGTGATTGTGACCGAGTTGCCATCTTCCGACAAACCCATTCCAAGAGGGCCACCACCAGATGCATCCAAATTGTGCTCAGATGCGCACGTTCGAGGATCGAGAGAGATATTCTTAAGAGGAACAGCGATATTAGATGCGGGGATCTCTTGGTAATTTAAATCGGTTCCAAACCCACAACGGCGGAGCCCGTTTGGGTTTTTCCCGAAATAAATTCCGCACCGGCCGTTCATCATTTTCTCATCAGACTGTAATCCAACTAATTGGATGACATCTCCTTCTTGAAAACGAGCACCGGCCTTGTTTCTGTGAGCGCCTTTGTTGGGTGTTTGACGCTGCTTTTCTCTTTTCATATGTTTTAATAAGAGAGCTCCCAGTGCGTGTTCCAAACTGTTTCCGGATCTGGGCTTGCTATTGCTGTGCTTTTTGCCATCGCTACGCGCGGATCGACTCCTGGCTCTTCCTTGGCTGCTAGCTGTTGATTTCGGAGGTTTTATCGGAAGCTGCAGTTGTGGAGAGTCGATAAATGAAGAGGATGAGCTGCTGCTACTCGACATGATGGGTTCCTCAAGTTTGAGATCAGTTTCAATACCACTCACTATAACTGATATCAGAGTTTGGTTGACAGCTGACTTCACCCGATCCTGAACATCGAGTGGTGTCAATACTACAAAACCATCGACTCGCAATATTCGACACTTGCAAGGAATGCCTGCCCTTGATGCTGGTCCCCCTGGAGCTACAGATGTTATTAACATCATATCTCCATTCATATCTATTCCTAATCCAGAATCAGAAGAGTTGTCAATAAAGTATTCTCCTGCAACTAGTGTTCGATCTATTTTGGTGTCTGGAGGAGCGCGGGTAATGTTCTGAAGTGGGATTTCTTGGTAGTCAATAGGTACGCTGAAGCCACACCGACACTTGCCATCAATGGCCCCCAGATAGATTCCGACTTCACCATTGAGATTGCTTTCATTCTTATCGACAAGAGCTGTGAGTTCGATAACTTCTCCGACTTTGAAAGGAATGACTTCAGTGGGTTCGTAGTTTGGCTGTTCAACCGCAGGACGACAGCTGCCTGTAAATAACAACTCACTTCGATTATGAAGTTTCTTGTCAGGGTTACTGTAACCCTCAGGCCGTTTCCAAGGTCCCATTTCTGGGATGCCGCGAATCCCTCCAGATGAGTCTTTCGGCAAAGTCGTTATAGGAAGAGACTCTCCAAGTCGCTGTGGTTTTCTCAACTGCGCGATGATCTCCAAAGCGTCTCCCTGTGGAGGTGCTCTTTTGTCATCCTTTAACTCCAGTAGTAAGCTGGGTTCCCGCAATTCCTCAAAGAATTTAATCCCAACGTGTTGTATTCCTCCTCCCAAGTTCCCTCTATTCTGCCTTGCCCCGAGTTCTATGTCACTTATTCTGGCCACTCTCTTAATCAGCCCTTTATAAGTAAACAAAAATATGTGCATCTTTGTCACCGCCAAGATACCCTCCGCCATACCTTCCTTCGAAGTAATACGCTGGACATATCGCCAAACATAGAACTCGCTTTTTGAGATAACTGACTTCAGTGCCCCAGATGGGGGTCGTATGTTGAGGACCGGAGGGCCCTCCGACATATGATGTGAAGTCTGAGGTAATGAATTTTAGGTACATAAGAGTTCGTGGCTACAACCAAAACCTAGAACACTACAGGTTGAGCTTATTTTAAGTTTTTCGCTGTAGGGAAAAAAATCTTAACGACAGGCAGAAAGCAGTGATGTTGCTGCTATGCAAATCTGCAACATATCTGCCAGCGATCCAGTTAAGACAGCGGCAATGAACATAGCAAATAAATATAAAAGTTATTAGTGCAACCAACGCTACGTTTTATGTTCCGTTCAGAGAACTTCTGTACGGCTACTGATGCAAAACACTTGAAAAAAGAAAAATATTCCCGACTAAAATTCAAAAAGAAATGCTTTTTGCACTAACTATGATGCTAAAGATATTTCATTCCATATTTATCAAAGAAATAAGTTCCCTTCATTGGATGATGACCAGTCACAAAAACCGCAAATAGAAAACCACTTTAAAAAAAAAAAAAAACAGAATCTTAGAAACGCCGTTCACAGCGTGCGCTTCCAAAATTGCAAATACGTTCGCGATCCACGACAGGCGTAGATTAACTAAAAAAAGAAAATGACCTCAAATCAAAGAAGCTATCGTAATACTGAATGCATAGTCGTGACATAGTTGTGACACACATGCACTAACAAAACAATAATGCTAAAGATCGCAATGGAGCACACGTCGCAAGACTATTAACAAGCAATTCGGCACAGATTGAGCCTATTTTGAGTTTTTCATGTTGCTGCGATACAAATCTGCAATAAATCTGCCGCGGCGATCTAAGACAAGCGGCAATGAACATCATGCTGCTCTTCTTTTAACATAAAGGTAAGGCATTATTTATTTGATAACTAGCGCCATGTAAATAATATTATCATCGGACAAGAAGCTGTTAGATAAGATCTACAGAAGTATAATAATATAAAATACGACCAGTTTACAATCACCACATAAACTATTAGTTGGGATATGAGTTGAATGTTCCGAGTTACTGCAATTTTGTATGGACAGAACTGCTTCGAGAAACTGTGCCACACATCACGAGATTGTTGAATTTTTTATCATAAAATTGGTGTTGAAACGTTTACAAGAAAGACGTTTATTTTAGAAATGGAATTTAGGTACGTTAATTGGGAAAGTATACGCTGCTGACTGATTCTGTTGTTTAACTTTCAATTGTCTTCGAGACAGAGAGAAATGAAGAAAAGAATAGTCACCCGTATTCCGTAACTAAATATAATTAGTTGGCATCACTACTGCACCTCAACATAGAAAACAACATCCTTTGCGGAACCTTTGTTCATCGTAATCTGTGTTCCGTTAACTTCGAGGAATGCTCCACTTGCAACACCTCCAGTAGCTGTTACGGAAAACTGAATGTACTTAATGAAAGGAAACACTAAAACATCACTCAAGTCTTTGATGTTTACCTGCTCAGTCATCGTCTGCACAAACTGATACTTTGTAACCTTGCAATTAATGCCAGTGATCAACGTATCAGCAACCGATTCCGGAGTGAAGGTTCCGACTAAAGCGATTGAGACGCCCTTGTGCTGAGCGTTTGGAACGAAGGTGTTCATTTCCATTCGCAGGCCGTTTAATTTCCCGCCAATCAGATTAGCATACGTCTGTAAAAAGAATGTATTCTCAACAATCAATGCTGAAGGATTGTAAATGTCTAATGTGTTCCCGTCGAGGTAACAACCAATAAGTCTGTTCTGATGAGCTCCGTACGCAATGCTGGCGCTACCGAGTTGGATTCCGACACCACCTCCGTTCCAAGTGTGGATTCCAGTTAATAAGTTTGCCGCACCGGAGATGTGAATACCAACAGTGGTGTAATCAAAGACGATTACGTTCGTAATAAAGTGATCATTACCAGCAATATGAATACCTGTACTATTGTGACTTCCAGGATGACTCTCAGAGTAGTAGAATTCGCTGAGCCAGCAGTTGCTGATCATCGTTTCGTGACCTCCCTCGACGAGTATCCCGACAGAATTGAAACCATAAAAGAAAGATTCAATCACAATTGTTCCCATCGTTGCTCCGATGTACAACCCACCGAAGGCAACGTGATTCGCATTAAACATGACTCCGTCGATAACAAGTTCTTCATTACACGATGCTTGAGAGTTTTTACAAACTGAATCACCGATACGAATTAAAAAACCATTCGAAGGAAAGTTAGAGGCAGCCTTAAGTGTTCCATCAGAAATCTTAAAGTTCCCCATATACTGAGGGACAGTCACTGTCTTTGAGATCAGATAAGTACCTCCACGAAGATCGAGGGTGGCACCACCCAAATCTTTAATGCCATCAGCCATAACCGAAGCGTTCACAATATTCAACATGCTGTTCAATGCTTTTAAGACTGCATCAGTACTGTCTGTTTTCCCTGTTGGGTCAGCTCCGAAATCTGTTGGTGAGAACACAGCTCCGTTAGTGTAGCTCCCGAGCATCCTCGACCTCACTGCTGCTGGCTCATCTTCAGGTCTCTTATCAAATACGTGACCATTGGCTGATGCTTTCACTCTCGCTTCCGACATCTTCCTCTTGTGCATTCTCTTGGCTTCAGATATCGACGGCATGTCAACCGCTGCAGCTGTTGCAACGGCAGCAAAGAGCATGAGCGCCTTCATTTTTTTGTATTTCCTGCGGGAAAAATATTTTTCAGTGAATCAAAACAACGACTCTTCATGAACAGCACTTATCGTGTGATTGTTATGTTCTTTCAAATTCTAGTTTCTACCCTCTCGTGTTGTAGTGATACGGGTTTGTACACAATGTCTTACACAGCATCTTTACTATCACAGGTGTCGCAGTCATTTTCATCCGACACATCTTTTTCCTCTCGCAGTAACTCTACCGGTTGGCTTGGATCTTAGATTCTGTGTTTCGTTGCTACTCTCTGAAAGGTGTATTTAATTACTGGTAGTGCCGTGGTATATTTGACGGCTATCTATCTTCGACTCTTTATGTTGTAGTGATGAGGGCTTGTTAATTTCTTCAGAAATCTGACTTTAGTCTTTTTTGATCGGTCCAGGGGGTAACTTGATACTGTAACTGAAACTGGTTAAAACCAAACGCACACACGGATCTGCTTAGAGAAGTGACTTGAACTCGTTCAACGGAATAAGGAGGCGCTGCCAATTGATGGCTGAAGTTATGTTTTCCGAAGAGAGCAATCATGTAAAAAGGCCAAACAGTTGGTATCGAAAAAATAAAAATCCATACGTGCTGTCGAATACGGGAATTGGGCCACGTACTACAGGTTGAGTGTTACAGTTTTTGAATTATAAATATCCACAACAATTTAAATAGATATCAAAGGAAAACCTAAGAAAAAAATATTGTAAACTACTAAAGTAAAAATAAAATCCCTTTTACTGGTCGTAGCACACTACAAGTTGAACTTATTTTAAGTTTTTCGCTGTAGGGAAAAAATATTATCGACAGCTAGAAGCAGTGATGTTGCTGCTATACAAATCTGCAAGAAATTCTGCCAGCGATCCAGTTAAGACAGCGGCAATGAACATAGCAAATAAATATAAAAGTTATTAGTGCAACCAACGCTACGTTTTATGTTCCGTTCAGAGAACTTCTGTACGGCTACTGATGCACAACACTTGAAAAAAGAAAAATATTCCCGACTAAAATTCAATGCTAAAGATATTTCATTCCAAGAAATGAGTTTCTTCATTTGATAACCAGTCACAAAAACCACAAACAGAAAACCACTCACAAAAAAAAAAAAAAAACAGAATCTCAGAAACGCCGTTCACAGCGTGCGCTTCCAAAATTGCAAATACGTTCGCGATCCACGACAGGCGTAGATTAACTAAAAAAAGAAAATGACCTCAAATCAAAGAAGCTATCGTAATACTGAATGCATAGTCGTGACACTCTGTTGCTAGACTGCCATACTACAGAAACAGAATATGCTTCTTCTTTCCAAGGTTTTTATCATGAAATCGTTGTTGTTTGTGTTGTTGTGGAAAGACATGAAACAATTCACACTCGACTCACTCATCAAATATGAATGAGGAAAATAAAGAAGAATAGTTATCCGTATTCCGTAACTAAATATAATTAGTTGGCATCACTACTGCACCTCAACATAGAAAACAACATCCTTTGCGGAACCTTTGTTCATCGTAATCTGTGTTCCGTTAACTTCGAGGAATGCTCCACTTGCAACACCTCCAGTAGCTGTTACGGAAAACTGAATGTACTTAATGAAAGGAAACACTAAAACATCACTCAAGTCTTTGATGTTTACCTGCTCAGTCATCTTGTGCGCAAACTGATACTTCGTAACCTTACAATTAATGCCAGTGATCAACGTATCAGCAACCGATTCCGGAGTGAAGGTTCCGACTAAAGCGATTGAGACGCCCTTGTGCTGAGCGTTTGGAACGAAGGTGTTCATTTCCATTCGCAGGCCTTTTAATTTCCCGCCAATAAGTTTAGCATACGTCTGTAAAAAGAATGTATTCTCAACAATCAATGCTGAAGGATTGTAAATGTCTAATGTGTTGAAGTCGAGGTAGCAACCAATAAGTCTGTTCTGATTAGCTCCGTACGCACTACTGGCGCTACCGAGTTGGATTCCGACACCACCTCCGTTCCAAGTGTGGATTCCGGTTAATAAGTTTGCCGCACCGGAGATGTGAATACCAACGGTGGTGTAATCAAAGACGATTACGTTCGTAATAAAGTGATCATTACCAGCAATATGAATACCTGTACTGTTGTGACTTCCAGGATGACTCTCAGAGTAGTAGAATTCGCTGAGCCAGCAGTTGCTGATCATCGTTTCGTGACCTCCCTCGACGAGTATCCCGACAGAATTGAAACCATAAAAGAAAGATTCAATCACAATTGTTCCCATCGTTGCTCCGATGTACAACCCACCGAAGGCAACGTGATTCGCATTAAACATGACTCCGTCGATAACAAGTTCTTCATTACACGATGCTTGAGAGTTTTTACAAACTGAATCACCGATACGAATTAAAAAACCATTCGAAGGAAAGTTAGAGGCAGCCTTAAGTGTTCCATCAGAAATCTTAAAGTTCCCCATATACTGAGGGACAGTCACTGTCTTTGAGATCAGATAAGTACCTCCACGAAGATCGAGGGTGGCACCACCCAAATCTTTAATGCCATCAGCCATAACCGAAGCGTTCACAATATTCAACATGCTGTTCAATGCTTTTAAGACTGCATCAGTACTGTCTGTTTTCCCTGTTGGGTCAGCTCCGAAATCTGTTGGTGAGAACACAGCTCCGTTAGTGTAGCTCCCGAGCATCCTCGACCTCACTGCTGCTGGCTCATCTTCAGGTCTCTTATCAAATACGTGACCATTGGCTGATGCTTTCACTCTCGCTTCCGACATCTTCTTCTTGTGCATTCTCTTGGCTTCAGATATCGACGGCATGTCAACCGCTGCAGCTGTTGCAACGGCAGCAAAGAGCATGAGCGCTTTCATTTTTTGTATTTCCTGCGGAAAATACTTTTCAGTGAATCAGAAAAAGAGTGACTTCAAAGTGCTTCGTAATATTCGAAATGATTTAAACACGTTGCAGTTTACGTTCAACGAAGTGGAATTGTAACGAACGCAACTCTACGTTATAAAACTTCTATAAAAGTAAAAAAGAAATATCAGTAGTTCACGGACATATTGAACAGGAATAGTGGCAGCTTGACTTGTTGTCAACACATTTTATTGTAGTCTTGTTTCCGGTTGCCGCACAAACAAAAGCCAAGAGTAAAAATAAAGTGTGAGAATTATAAAATCGAAACTCAAAGATAATTAGTCGGCGGACAGGAAGCTGAAGATGTTGAATAAGATCCGCAGAATATGGTCAGTAATAAATATCATTAATTTTAGTACAGAAAAGTGAGAATAAAAAATAGAGATTATTCTCAGATAAGTAAAAGAAAAAGTATCAATTTTCTGCAGTTTTCTAACATCAAAAGGGTAATAGAATATGTAGTTTCAGGAGCCTTAATCTTATACTACTCGTCCCTTTTTTAGGCTTTCATCAGTAAGTTCTAAGGGATTCTGTGTTGAAGATGCTATCATTCTAAGACAAAAATTAGTTAGAATATAAAAAAAGTGCACTAAAATAAATTTTAAAAAGAAAATTATAAAAACACATTGTTCTGCTGTTCCATAATACACTGCGGAATAGATGCTATCGTTCTAAGACAAAAATTAGTTAGTTAGCAAAATACAGAACTGATGACTAGGGTAGCCCGCATCAGTAAGGACCCAGTAGTTTCATAGTATCGGCTGGAAGTGATCGACTTCCAGCTTCCACTAAAGAAAATAAAAGAGAAATGATCTGGTCAAACTTTGACAATGTAAAAACAGTAACAACTTTAGGTATTAAAAATAAAATTAATATCAAGTACTTGACTGAAGCAATATTTGTAGTTGTTAATCAAAGAAAAGGTAAGTTTAGAAAAAATAAAACATTGAAGGGAAAACTATATTTTTTGTCTTATCGACCAGAAGACTCGTGGTTCGGGAACCACGTACCATCAGGTTGGGGGGAAATGTGAAAAAAATAAAAAATCTTTTTTTCATAATATATTATACATCTTTCTTTATAATACGACCATATGTGCCATACGCCCGGACACTACGAAAGAAAATAGAAAACCCCGGAACAACCGAGGATCGTTCACCCCCAGTTGTCCAAAGCATTGTATTCTAATTGTACTGCGGGCTTATCGAAAGCTTTAAATAGTACCACAAAAAATTGGGCAGCACATAGCCATATCACTCAGCAAGAAATGAAAACAAAAAGGATAAGGTAAGATGACAGTCAGTTTAAGGTCTTAACTTCGACGGACCATCGTACCTGCAACTTCACTTTTCAAACAGCAGACAGAACAGTTTCTTTTGGCGTTGAAACGTTTTAAAGAAAGATTACTATTTTAGAAATGGAACATAACTTATTTACGAACGGTCAGCTTGAGTTTAAATTCTGTCGTTAGTAAGTAAATCGGAAACAATCCACCTAATAAATTAAAAATAGAAAATCACGCTGCATGTTGTTGTTGTGGAAAGACATGAAACAATTCACACTCGACACTCATCAAATATGAATGAGGAAAATAAAAGAAGAATAGTTACCCGTATTCCGTAACTAAATATAATTAGTTGGCATCACTACTGCACCTCAACATAGAAAACAACATCCTTTGCGGAACCTTTGTTCATCGTAATCTGTGTTCCGTTAACTTCGAGGAATGCTCCACTTGCAACACCTCCAGTAGCTGTTACGGAAAACTGAATGTACTTAATGAAAGGAAACACTAAAACATCACTCAAGTCTTTGATGTTTACCTGCTCAGTCATCGTCTGCACAAACTGATACTTCGTAACCTTACAATTAATGCCAGTGATCAACGTATCAGCAACCGATTCCGGAGTGAAGGTTCCGACTAAAGCGATTGAGACGCCCTTGTGCTGAGCGTTTGGAACGAAGGTGTTCATTTCCATTCGCAGGCCGTTTAATTTCCCGCCAATCAGATTAGCATACGTCTGTAAAAAGAATGTATTCTCAACAATCAATGCTGAAGGATTGTAAATGTCTAATGTGTTCCCGTCGAGGTAACAACCGATAAGTCTGTTCTGATGAGCTCCGTACACGCCGCTGGCACTACCGAGTTGGATTCCGACACCACCTCCGTTCCAAGTGTGGATTCCAGTTAATAAGTTTGCTGCACCGGAGATATGAATACCAACAGTGGTGTAATCAAAGACGATTACGTTCGTAATAAAGTGATCATTACCAGCAATATGAATACCTGTACTGTTGTGACTTCCAGGATGACTCTCAGAGTAGTAGAATTCGCTGAGCCAGCAGTTGCTGATCATCGTTTCGTGACCTCCCTGAATGAAAATCCCAACGGAATTGAAACCATAAAAGAAAGATTCAATCACAATTGTTCCAACCGTTTGTGCGATGTACAACCCACCGAAAGCAACGTGATTCGCATTAAACATGACTCCGTCGATAACAAGTTCTTCATTACACGATCCCGGGTATTCACAAACCGAATTACCGATTTGAATTAAATAACCATTCGAAGGAAAGTTAGAGGCAGCCTTAAGTGTTCCATCAGAAATCTTAAAGTTCCCCATATACTGAGGGACAGTCACCGTCTTTGAGATCAGATAAGTACCTCCACGAAGATCGAGGGTGGCACCACCCAAATCTTTAATGCCATTAGCCATAACCGAAGCGTTCACAATATTCAACATGCTGTTCAATGCTTTTAAGACAGCATCAGTACTGTCTGTTTTCCCTGTTGGGTCAGCTCCGAAATCTGTTGGTGAGAACACAGCTCCGTTAGTGTAGCTCCCGAGCATCCTCGACCTCACTGCTGCTGGCTCATCTTCAGGTCTCTTATCAAATACGTGACCATTGGCTGATGCTTTCACTCTCGCTTCCGACATCTTCCTCTTGTGCATTCTCTTGGCTTCAGATATCGACGGCATGTCAACCGCTGCAGCTGTTGCAACGGCAGCAAAGAGCATGAGCGCTTTCATTTTTTTGTATGAAAAGGAACTCCTGTTGTGGAAAAGAGTTTTCAGAAGAGAGTGTCTTCAATCAAATTCACATCCAAATCTACGATACCACTCGACAAAATCAACTGCCGATTGATGAAGTGCTTCGGGAGTTGTTCAAACTCGTTGTACATTTTGCGGAAATCGCACTGTAGTAGAAAATGCAACGTAACTCTACACCTCAATATCGCTAATTCCCGAAGAGAGGCACTGCTGGCGATCCAGTTAAGACAGCGGCAACGAACATCAAAAAAGAGGAAGAGTAGCACACGCTGCGTTTTAACATAAAAGTGTTGCATTCCATTTCTTGAAGAATCGAATATTCCTCATATGATATCCAGCGCCATACTAATATAAAAAGAAGAAAAGAATATTGTCATCGGACAAGAAGCTGTTAGATAAGATCTACAGAAGTATAATAATATAAAACACGACCAGTTTACAATCACCACATAAACTATTAGTTGGGATATGAGTTGAATGTTCCGAGTTACTGCAATTTTGTATGGACAGAACTGCTGCGAGAAATTCTGCCACACTAATTTTATGAAACGTTTACAAGAGAGGTGTTTATTTAGAAATGGAATTTAGTACTTCCATCCAGTCAAACTTGAGTTTTAGTTCTGTTGCTGGTACGTTAATTGGGAAAGTATACGCTGCTGACTGATTCTGTTGTTTAACTTTCAATTGTCTTCGAGACAGAGAGAAATGAAGAAAAGAATAGTCACCCGTATTCCGTAACTAAATATAATTAGTTGGCATCACTACTGCACCTCAACATAGAAAACAACATCCTTTGCGGAACCTTTGTTCATCGTAATCTGTGTTCCGTTAACTTCGAGGAATGCTCCACTTGCAACACCTCCAGTAGCTGTTACGGAAAACTGAATGTACTTAATGAAAGGAAACACTAAAACATCACTCAAGTCTTTGATGTTTACCTGCTCAGTCATCTTGTGCGCAAACTGATACTTCGTAACCTTACAATTAATGCCAGTGATCAACGTATCAGCAACCGATTCTGGAGTGAAGGTTCCGACTAAAGCGATTGAGTCTCCAGGGTGTTGAGGGCTTGGAACGAAGGTGTTCATTTCCATTCGCAGGCCGTTTATATTTCCTCCAATCAGTTTGGTGTATGTAGACAAATAGAATGTATTCTCAACAATCAATGCTGAAGGATTGTAAATGTCTAATGTGTTGAAGTCGAGGTAACAACCAATAAGTCTGTTCTGATGAGCTCCGGACGCACTACTGGCGCTACCGAGTTGGATTCCGACACCACCCTCATTCCAAGTGTGGATTCCGGTTAATAAGTTTGCTGCACCGGAGATGTGAATACCAACAGTGGTGTAGTTAAAGACGATTACGTTCGTAATAAAGTGATCATTACCAGCAATATGAATACCTGTACTGTTGTGACTTCCAGGATGACTCTCAGAGTAGTAGAATTCGCTGAGCCAGCAGTTGCTGATCATCGTTTCGTGACCTCCCTCGACGAGTATCCCAACGGAATTGAAACCATAAAAGAAAGATTCAATCACAATTGTTCCCATCGTTGCTCCGATGTACAACCCACCGAAGGCAACGTGATTCGCATTAAACATGACTCCGTCGATAACAAGTTCTTCATTACACGACCCTTGTGGGTTAGCACAAACTGAATCACCAATGTGAATTAAAAAACCATTCGAAGGAAAGTTAGAGGCAGCCTTAAGTGTTCCATCAGAAATCTTAAAGTTCCCCATATACTGAGGGACAGTCACCGTCTTTGAGATCAGATAAGTACCTCCACGAAGATCGAGGGTGGCACCACCCAAATCTTTAATGCCATCAGCCATAACCGAAGCGTTCACAATATTCAACATGCTGTTCAATGCTTTTAAGACAGCATCAGTACTGTCTGTTTTCCCTGTTGGGTCAGCTCCGAAATCTGTTGGTGAGAACACAGCTCCGTTAGTGTAGCTCCCGAGCATCCTCGACCTCACTGCTGCTGGCTCATCTTCAGGTCTCTTATCAAATACGTGACCATTGGCTGATGCTTTCACTCTCGCTTCCGACATCTTCTTCTTGTGCATTCTCTTGGCTTCAGATATCGACGGCATGTCAACCGCTGCAGCTGTTGCAACGGCAGCGAAGAGCATGAGCGCTTTCATTTTTTTGTAGGAAAAGGAACTCCTGTTGTGGAAAAGAGTTTTCAGAGAGTGACTTTAATCAAACAAACTGCTTGATGTACCAACGTGACTTATCCATTAACACCAGACTGGTTATGTACTTCAGGTGGAGCAAAATAAGGAACTTCAGCCTTGAAGGGATTGTGAAATAGGTCGATGCGCAGCGAGGCCGAAGTTGCAAATTCCGCAGGAAAGTAACCAACCAGATAGAAGACGGGTGTCTGTCTTTCCTTTTACTGGTCTTGAAGACAATTCAAAACACATTATAGTTTCGAATCATAAGCAGAACAACTAATAAAAGGTACAATTATTATGAACATTACACCAAAAAAAAAAAAAAAAAGGGCGCAAAAGGGGAAACAAAATAACCTCAGCCGCACTATAAAAGTATCTAATATTCTAGTTTGGGTAATCTGAAACTGACGGTATTTTTGCAACTAACGTGAGGCTCCGGTAGAAGCTGAGTCTCTCTTTTTTGTACTTGATTTTGTTTAAATTTAATACGATTAATTAAGTTATAACCCAGACATTAAGATGGTAATACTATCCTTTAGGACAGTTGAGATCTATAAAACAAGTCAGCTAACCAACTATTTCCCTCCTACTGGTATGATTATTATTTAATACCAGAGAGGTACCTTTGCCTTTCGGTCTCCAGTTCGTTGCATTGACCCCCCAGTTAGCAGCCCGTCATGGTGGTCGAAGTGGTTTGCGTGTCTTTCTGCCTTCTTCTGCTCTTCCACTGGAGTGTAGCTGTTGATTATTTGTTGTTGTTGTGTTAAGTAAATAAATTAACAAAAACCACCAAATACTTTATACGAAGAACTGCTATCTTTTTTAAACACATACTCAGTAGCCCAAGGTGAATTATTAGAAGTTGCGTTTTTCGCAGCCTTCTGGACTGCTACTGGAGGGGCGACACGCTGTCTGCCGACTCGAACAACTGATTCGTCCTCCTGCTGTGGAGTGGGTGGTTCTACTTTTGCTCGCTGACGAACAGGTTCCTGCGCGTCTTTGTCGTCAGTCAGTCCGATGATGTCACCAGCATTACGATTTCTTTGAGTGTTCTCAAAGCGCTCACTCGTTAAAATGATGTCTTGAGGTACGTGGTTCTCCGTGTCGTCTGCTGCTCCCGGAGCTTCAATTGGCTTCCGACCAACTCTTAGCCGACTTTCATCGTCCATGAAATTCTCAGAATCTCTGTGACCTAAAATATCACCCGAGGATTGCCCTCTTCTGCTATATGCGAATCGATCACCACCATAACTCATTGCATCGCTGTTGCTGTAGATCTCGTCATCCCCAAATATCGATCCACCAGTTGATTGATCTGGAAATTGTTTCACGCACGACTTCCCCCCTCCAAATCGTTTAACATTCTGGGTAGTTAACCCAAGCCTTACGAGAGGATCAAACGACATCTGCTGGCTGGCTGATAAAAGGAAATAATAACACACTAACTTCCTAATACATGAAGGTCATCCATAAAGTGTATTGTAACAATTCAAAGAGTTATTTACATTACGAGCGGTTTTGGGGAGGTCGCTGTGTGCCCTCGTTTGGGTTGTTTGACAAATTTGAAAAAATCTGTGTCTGATGCAGCAAAGGGTGAGGTCTCTTTCTGAATCGGAAGAAAAGTAACAAATGGCAGTGGCTGTCATCAATACCTCACTTACGGATGCGTGCAATCTTGTGCGTTGAATGAGAATAGCTGGTAGTGTTACCGATCAAGCGAACCATTTCACGATACGGAATCTGTTTTTTATTATATTTATGACAATGGCACTGTTCGTAAATGTTCACACTTGAGGGGAAAATTAAAAAAGTCATACCCGTAAAAGTGATGGAGGAAACAGTTTCTGACAAAGAAGGTCGAGTTGCACATCGGTCATCTGTAAACGAAGTTTGTCGCGACAGACTCGCTTAAACTCCGTAGCGCTAATCATTCCGTCATTAGTGAAGTCGCATATTACCTTTTGGTGTTTATTTTGATTAATTACAAACACGTGTAGTGAACATTCCTGTTCCCGTTCAGACAAATGCAGGAAATACAAACCTTTAGTTCTTGGTGAAATAGAGCACGGCGTTTCTCGTACTCCTGAAGAAAGATGAGCATCCCCTGCGCAGCTTTGCCGTCGTGAGTTTCTTGAAGCTTTACTCGCTCTACTTCAGCGATTTGTTTTTCCGAATCTGTTTTACGTTTCATAAATTTAAAACTCGTGTCAGCTAGACGAAAATACCCTTCAGCAGGAAGAACGTCGGTAATGAGACCTGATAAACCTTCAACATTCAACAGAACTTAAGTACGTCATATTCGACTATTGGCGAATGAGTGCTGTGGCAGGTACGAACAACTTAAATAGTCACACCGAACACTTTAAAAATTACTAATAACTAAAGTCAGACATACCTTTCTCTTGTACCCACTCAGAGTGAATATTCTCCCAAGGTTCATCTCGACTCTCCTCACCACCTCCTACGAGTTTCAAGAAGTCCGAGTAGGATATTTCACCAGACTGAGATAGTCCAGAGTTAAGGTATCGAAGGATTGTAATTATCTCTTGTTCAACTAATGGGAGATTTAAAGATTGAACGAGGTCGAGGAACTCGAGGTAGTTGAGACAGCCAGAACCGTCGAGGTCAGCCTTTGAGAACGCCTCAGACAGACCTGACTGGTTGCTGGTTAGCATAGCATGTAACTTATTCATTATTGTGTCGATGTTAGATTTGGCGAACTCCTTACTTTGCTGTTCCATATAAACCAGAGACCTTTCATCAGTAGAGATAACTCTAAACTGACGATGTGAAATTGTGACCTCAGCTCCAACAAAGAAGTCGGCTGCTAAAGCGTATCTGTTGCCATCAATTTTAACCTTCTGCCGTTGAAGGAATCGTCCTCCGAGAATACCGCTGTTGCGGAGAGCTGGTTCGAATATTGAAATTGTGTTGTCAGCGATGTAGTAAGTGAGTACAAATCTTCGCATTGCATCACTTGGATTAGCTGTTATCAATTCCATTTCAAATTTTAGCATTAAATTACCACATTCAACTATCTTTCTAATGTCTTTAACGGGACATCTCAAAGCTAATTGCTTCCACGATCTTAAACTATCTTCTTCGTCACCAAATCCATTATGAGGAGGCACAACTGACTTCGCTGGTGACTTTGTCGGCAGCGTGACATCAACAGACTGGAGGTCACTAGCTGCTACGTTCAATTTTTCAATTAAATAATTTCGAGTAAAAGTGTCACAATCATACAACAGAAACGCCTTTCCACAAATGAAGATCTGCCTACCGACGATAAGGTCATGTGCTGTGTAGTATTGCTGATCATTCTTTTGAAAAGAAAGATCCGAATTGCGAACTGACCCCGTGGAGGAGTCAGCCTTTAGACACTTTCTGCGTCTTACAAATGAAGGAAACGGATCTCGTCCGCTATTCGGAGGTAAGATTTCAATAAGTTCAATGCATCCATCAGCTAAGAAGAAATAAAGATTAAAATTACGACGATATCCGCAGTCCCAGACTGCTTTAAACTTTAAAACCTTTCGATCATTTTGTAAGAACTGCGTTGTTGACAAAACCTCTTCTCGAGTGGCACTCGATCCTCCAGCAGCTGCAGTTTTGTTAGTACTCAACCTGCCAATGCCGCCAACAAATTCTCTTTTCTGATTCGCTTCAAACTTCGCTTTCGTAAGCGTTCCGAAGGCATCCTATTTGATAATTGATGAAAACAGTACTACAGTACTAATATAATAACTTCGATGTGGAAACACATCAAAACATACCTCTGGTGGTGATTCACTCTCACCGACATCATGGGCATTCTTTTCACAAAACATTCTCGTGAATTGATCGCAATCATAAACACGAAATGCTTTTCCATACAATGAAATATCATTCCCCAAACGTATGTCTGAGTAATTAACGGGTCTGTGTTCCGTGTTGTTAAAGTAAACAGATCAAGATAAACATTAAGAGCAAACAATACATACCTTCCTTCACCATCAAGAGGTATCTTATGCCTTTTAATTAGAGTCCCCTGGTTCATTCCGGAGTTTAGTTGACGAGGCTCGACTACAGCGAGAGTGTTATCTTCTAAAAAGAAATAAATAATACATTGGCGAGAGCGATCAGTCTCTGCAGCTGACTCGTTGACAGCCTCTCTGAAGTACGCCCGAAATCGAAGAACCTTTCGATCCATCGCTAGATTTGCAGGTAGTAATCCGCTCCCTCCGCTAGTGGCGGATTCTTTCATTACAAAAGTGTCTCGTTTCAGGTTACTAACCCTTGGCAGACCCTTTGATGCTAATGTGTGGCACTTTCGATAATTCGTCCGAAGCAGGTCTCCGTGTACCAGCTCGTTGGTGCCGGGCATCAGTGGCAGCGACATATTGCTGTCAGCTGGTCTCTGTAGGAGTGATTTTTGATAACAACACGAAACACGTTTTAAATCGCAATAATATTATTCGTTAACTTACTTCGTACCTGACACAAAATAATAATGAAACTTCTCCAACACAAACATCCAACACGGTAATCAGTGCTAAGGAGCTCATAAAGAGTAACAACACGATGGGCAAAGAGGGGAAGTCACAAAAAATGAATTTGGGGAGTTTGAAATCGCAGCGGAGGGGACTAAGAAATCCGAACACAAATTCTCTTGTTGGGAAACATACAACGAGTTTGTGCTTCTCATCTAATAAAACACCACATCAGTTCATTCACTCTCGCAGAAGAGATTGAGAGCTAACCAGCTCCTCCACATCTGATCCCAACGGAGACATGTCTTTGTGTGTAAGTTGAGATTTCAGAAAATCCGCATCCGCATCCGTTATTATAAATATTTGGATTCAAGAAACGAGAACATCCATTTCATTTAAATTGTTGGATTCTTTCATTTTCTCCAAAGTGCTCAAAAGGAAGGGTCAGATTGCTGACATGGAAACCAGAATCTTGAACCTTCCACTCAACGTGTGTACAAGAAGGTCAATAATAACAACGTTAAGGTATGGGAAAACCAAATTAATAAGTTTGTGTGAATGCTCTGAGATTCAGTACCTGATCTCAGTAAGGAAAGCCAACCTTTTTTAGGGATACTTCCCATCTGTGTGGCTGTGACACTGTAATAGAAAACTAAGTATAGCCTCCGGGATTGGGTTAGATGAAAGCTGGCTATATCTTATTTCGTCGTGTCGGGTCTTCCGAATAAGGACGTCGGAAATTTTTCATCAATCGTGTAACATGGTAACAACAAGATAAATATGTTATCAGTCTTTACTATTAAAAAATTAAAAAAAAAAAAATGAAACAGAAAAAGTTGTTAGGGCAAGGAATTTCGAGAAAACAAAATAAAATAAAAAAAAGTCACCCTCGTGCAACAGGTCTTATTATTAGAATCAATTTTCTTTTTCCTTTTCTCTTTTTTTAATTTTTTTTTTTTTTAAATTCACGCCACGGCACATAGAAGCGTCTCTTGCGAGTGGCAAAAACAAAAGAAAATGAGAGCGAAAAAAAACGTGTTTTTGAGCATATTTATAAAGACATAATTTTTAAGTATTTTTGTATCAAGGTAAACTAAATTAAAACAATTAGTAATTAATGAAGCAGTGACTAAAAGGGAATGTCAGTTTTAGAAAACAAAAAAAGAAAAAAAAATGGAAGGGAAGAGGCAATAATTTATTCATTTATAAAAAGATTGTAGAGGAAATCATACCAGCCAGTCTTTTTAAAGATGAGATTAGTTTCAATTACGTCCTCATCTTCTTCATCATCATCGTCTTCTTCGTCATCTGAATAAGAAAATTCGAAATTATTAAAATCGGACTTACCACTCTCTGAGGTCATCATACCACCCCGCAGCCGAAGAACTAAGTGAAGAGTTGCCTCCACTCGAATATTATAATCAGACAACGTGTTGCCATCTTCTAATTGTTTTCCAGCAAATATCAATCGTTGCTGACAAGTAGGAATACCGTCAGCTGCGAATATCAATTGTTTGAGTTGCTCAACTCGGTGTTTACCAATAGTTTCTATAGTAACAGTCTTCCCTGTCAGTGTTTTAATAAATATTTGCATGTAACGATTCTCATCAACTCTTACGAATAGTGATCTCCGATGGTGAGATGAAATATTGTAATCTCCCAGGACGGATGCACTCAGTAAGCAACTGTCTGAGTTCTCAGTTAAGAATATACCCGGCCACATGTAGGTTTTACGTTTACCTTTGACGTCAGGGTTTTCTAAACTATGAATTCCTGTCATATCTGAGAGCTTTGAAAGAACATGTCTGGCCATGTCGGTAGTTTTTACTTTCAACTCTAGTTCTCCATCTTTAACAATCTTCGCAATCGCTATCTTGTGGTCAGGTTTGATATTCTTAGAGGGAATGTTCTTTAGACTTCGTCTGATCTTATCACTGAAGACTAAAGTTAAATTCATAACCTCATCACTCGGAGTGTAGACGTGAAGTTTATTATCATCATCAATCCAACTGACGCAGTGATCGCTAGTTGGAGAGATTCCCTCATAGCACTCCAACCAGCTGCAGTCATATTTAATATTTGGTTGTGTTAACAGAACAGCCGAACCAACTTCATTATAAATATCGACACTCGTCTTTCCCATGTTAATTTTTTTTATTTGGTTGCATTGCTCTCCACATAAATCAACTGTCATCTTTTTGTATTCTTGCTTGATGGTGGAGCCATCTTTCATGTACGCCCGTACTGTTCGGCCTCTCGTTGGTAATATTTCATTTCCAATTCGATACTCAACTTGGTATTTAGGTTTAGAGCCTTCTGTAATCTTTTTTCTAAAGTTAATCAAACTCGTATTCCTTTTCACTACGATGTGAGCTTCCTTCTTGTCTACTGTTACGATATTGATGCGCATGTTTAGTCTTTTCCTGATTAGAGTAAGGAACATGGATTACTTTTATAAACATTTCCAACGGTTAGCGTGTGTGTACTTCTCTCTCGTGGTGGGTCATCAGGGAAGTTGATCCTTCTGTTGGGAAATAAAAATATTTATAACAAGTTTGGAGAAAATTATTATTCCAGTTTTGGTAGACCTCCCCTTAGAAGGTTGTCACATACATAAACAAGTGAATAAGGTTTGGAGACAAAAACCCCTCGGCGTCAGCCATGGTGTTCCTTCTTTCTCTTTGAGGTTATCAACAACAGCAACAGTCCGTTACTTGGTGTTGGTGTTGGTGTTGTTGCGATGCTCATGAAGATTACTACCGAAACCGTCTAACAGGCTGAATCGATACCGATGAGTTCGTTAGTCTCCAAATGAACGAAATAGCGCCGAGAACTCATCTGAAGGCAGCCTACAATTCCTCGTCGTCATCATCCTGTTGCTGCATTTCATCGATGAAGGAAATAAATCTTTCTCTGTTGCGATTTGGGTGGTCAGAGAACTCAACTTTGCGTCCTTGCGGAGTAATTCCAAAAATAGTTGGGAATCCACTAGCGCCAAGAGAGGATGCAGTTTCTGGTGAGAGCTCAGCGTTGACCCGACCGATTCCAACTTCAGTAGAATCCGAGTAGTACTCAGCTAGTGCTTCCCATTCTGGTGCTAATCGTTTACAGAACCCACACTCAGGAACTACAACAGCAACTAACCAATGTCTTCCATCAGTTGTTTTACTACTAAAAGTAGAATCTGACAGCTCAGTAATTGGTGTTTGTGGAAGCAGCTTCGAAACAAAGTCGAAAGTGTTTGCTTCAGCCCACTCGGTGTCACCCGCCTTTGCCATCAAAGTAGTGGAACTAATTTCCCCTTTGAGAATCAACTCCTCAACCTGCTCAGTGACAAGTGCTTCAGAAGCCTCTTCAAGTTCGCTGTTCCAAACGTAGTACCAAACAACAGGATTGTTAGATTGCTGAAATGTTGTCTTTTTTGTGTCAGTTGAGGTACCAGATACAGAGTTAGTTATAAATTCTGTGAAGTGATCTCTGTCTCTGTTTGCATGGTTTTCATATTCCTGCCACTGGAGTTCATTATTGTCATCGTACTGGTATAAAATAATTGTTGGAAACCCACTCACGTAGTCTGGCTTTGAGTGAGTTTCCGTATTCAGCTTAGCAATTGTAACGCCAGTAGGGTGGGCTTCTCCCAGTCGTTTCCACTCTGCAGCAATTCTTTTACAAAAACCGCAACCTGGACTGTAGTACAAAACAAACCATTTACCGCTGGTGACTTCATCGATAGATTTCATTTCTTTTACTCCTTTCATTTGGTCTTCAATTTGAATATCTGCTGATACTCCAGCGAGCAACAGCAGAGCGACTATTAACATTTTCATCGTAAAACTATTAAACCTGAACCAAGATAATAAATCTTTTTTAATCTCATTAAACAAATAGTTAATAAAACGACTACTACTCGTCGTCAACATTTATTAAATATCCACACCTGGTTGATGTAATAAATTTATTGTCGTCGACTAACTTTTTTCAAAAAGGGAACCGAATCGTGAATCAGTTAGGATTTATTAATACTGTGAGAAGGAATTACAAAAATACCCTCTCAGAAATATATCATTCTCCACAATACACTTTTAGACAGTTGTATTGCAGATGAATAATTGGAGAATTCGATAATTCGCCCGAAACACCTGAAGCATCAACTTATCATACTTTAGTGTTTTCATCGATGGCATACATTTTCCGTAGCAAACGACTACTGTTTTTGGTCACGTCACTGGAACGCAGACAACCTGCTTCTTAGACTTAATGAACTGTGAGAGCTTCACATAATAGAATCGTCCAGCATCTGGAAGTGTGGAGCCGGTCAAAACGCCGATGCTAATGCCGCAGGTGCTTCCGTTGATGTAGTAGCGGAATATCCAAGTGTGCTCTTCGTAGGTTGTGTAAATCTGCCAAACAGTCGGCTTTTGAATTCCGTAAGATACTTCCTCTCCATTAAAGTCTTTCCAAAGTACAATAATTGAATAATCAAGATCATTATCGACAACCATTTTGTATTTAGTAAGTCGGCTCATTTGAACTGAAAAACTCCGCTCCGCCATCAGTTCCGTGTCTTCAACTTCTAATGCTGATGACGGAGAGCATCTGATGCTGCAATCAAATTCAAGTCCTCCAGCGAGGAACATACGAATGCCGTTCTGGTTGTCGGGAGTTGCATCTGAAGTACAAAATATATTGCTGCTGTCAACAGCCGCTGCAGCGTCTCTGTCGACGATCTTCACATCGAATAAGTCGCTGAACTCCGCGTGGTATCCAACTGCAAAAACAACAAACAAAAGCGACACTACCCCTGTCGTCATCTTCACATTCTGAAAAGTAAAAGTGAAGAACTGAAGAAACAAATGCGAATATCGTTTTCGGTTATCAGTCGCCGCATCCAAAACACAAAAAGGGCTGCCGATTATTTCATATTTCTGAAAAAGTTAGGAATCAAAATCTCAGGAAGAGCTGACGACGGAATATCAGTCAGTTCGAAAACTGACACAAACTGATATCTGACTGCGCTACAACACAAACAACAGCGACGCTATTCCCGTCGTAAAAAGAAGTAAGAAAACTGATGAAAACAACGCCTCCGCTCCACAAACAAATTCACAAATTGAAAATATTTTGTAGTCAAACGACTGGCATTCGACACAAGAAGATAATTGACAGGCGGGTTGTAAGAAACGATTACCACAACCTCACAGTACAACAAGAATGAATAAACCACAACCACAAGCAATCGGTAGGTAGATCACATTAAACGATTTATGCCACAACACGCCACAAGAATAACAATTTCGCAAACAAACAGACAGACAGGGTACCGACACCGACAGTGAGAGCCACTTCTTATGAAATCCCTCCGAAGGAAAGTCGTCCTAGTTCTTGAGCTTCCGAAGACCGTAGGCATGGCTACTAAAATTATTTCTTATGCTCTGCACATAAGTTCGGAAAACAAAAAAACAAAGAAAGAATGAGGCCCCTTTCTCTGGGAAGGGGGGAAAAAAGCAAAAAATTCAATGCATAAGTGCACATCAAAAAAAAAATAATAAAATTTTAAGTTAATTTTATCACATAGCAGTTAGTGGTCGAGCGGAAAAATGAGATGAAAAATAATCAAAACTAAAATAATCAAAACTACTCGTCAGTAAGTTAACAAACAAACAAATCGAAATTCGAGTCAAGCGAAGTCTCAATTTGGTCTCCAAGAACTTATGTATATTAGTCTGACCCTCAATAAATTTAGTTCGTCGGTAATCATTATTGTCTTCACGTTAAATAGAAGAGAGAGCTCAAAAAAAAAAAAAGAAAAGTGATTTAATAATTGTATGAAGAAAAAAAAAAAAAAGGAAAAATGAATCCACCAACAGGCGCAAGAGGTTAATATTGTGAATAGTCACCAGCAAAAGTACCTGGCAGCCATGCGATCCACTTTCAGGAGGGGTGAGGTGTGGGAAAATGTTTTCGGAAGTAAGACAAAATAAATAGACGGATAGATGAAGTTAGGGATATCAAAAAAAAAATAGAAAATTAAATAAAGTTGTGTCTTCTGCTTTGAAATTTTTCACATTTGTCAATACGCGAAACCACAAACCAGAATCGGTCAGGTTTTTACAGCTGTTCCCATCAAAATAGAATACTTATTTGTAATCAAGCGTCAACAGTAGTTCGAATGTTGTTTGCAGGGAAAGTATTAAATATAAAGGATCAGGTAGTACGGTCACGTACTTCGAGTAATATAATTATCACACTTTAATTAGATCGTTTCCTTCAATGAAATTAAACTTGCACATAGAAGAACAGAAAAGAAAAAAAAAAGGTACTCTACCATATTAAAACAAACGGGTAGTGTGGGAAAGTGATATTTCTTATAATAATAGTAGTTAGGACGACATAGCAGCGAATCATAAAAATAATAAACTAATCGGAGGGTAGTTCCGGCGATAAACAAAACCATCGAATAAAGAGATTTCACAAAATAATCTGTGATGGATAATTCTCTTCACGTCTTTTCGACAGCAGCACATTCACGTCTGTGAGCCTGAAGTCAGAAGGCTATTTGCGAATGAAACTAATAATAAACTACACATCGGTGTTGGTACTACCAGACGTTGTTTGTACTTCCTGAAGTGACTGCTCAGTCGCCTGTCCAGCTACCGGCGGCTTTGGCTGGTGCAACTCCTGTTGCTTCGATTCGTCAGCAGCGTATGTTAGCTGTTTGGTAATTATTGTAATCAAGAGACACTTGGCTTCAGTAGTAGCGGTTGCTCTCATAAAATAAAAGTACATACAGCATCCTCATCTCTCACGGCACGCTCACTAATTCTCATGAAGACTTGTTCCAGTGATGTCTCGTTAATTGAGTAGTCAGATATTCCTGTTTGTGATTGTTACGACATGAGAACACGATAATGTTAATATTATTAATCAAAGCACACCTAACTCTCTATTCTCTTCTACTCTTTCAAAGAGTGTGGACAGCTTCGCTTCAGATTTCAATATTTGATACGTAAGACGTTGTTGTGTGCTCTCAGTCAGGTCGGCATTTGGCCACGTTTCAGTGATAAAACTGCGAACGCTTTCCTCAGCTTTGCAGTTCTTTACTTTTAATGTGAGTTCGTATGAACCTCCAAGGGACTGTTTTAGTTGTGAAAGGTTACCGAGGCATTGAAGGCGGCCATCAACCATAATAGTGATTCGATGGTTTAGACGAGAGAGTCCTTCGATTTCTTCCAAATGATGAGTTGTTAGAATGACGCTGAGCTTTAGTTCAGTGATAGCCTTCTCGAGGGAACACCAAAGTCCACGGCGAGCTATTGGATCCATTCCAGCACTCGGCTCATCTAAAAACACAACTGGTGGTCCTCCCATGAGCGCAATTGCGACACTCAGCTTTCGACGATTTCCTCCAGACAACGATTTAGCAGTTTTCAATAAATGAGGAGATAATCCTAACCCAGTGACAAGTAATTTAATTGAGTGCTCTTCAAAGTGTTTTGGAACTCCACGAAGGCGGGCGTACAGTTGGAGATGCTCTCTGACAGTCAGTTGGTCGAGAAGGGCATCAAACTGCGGACAGAATCCAAGAGATTGTCTGGCCAGTTGAGCTTCTTTAACAACATCATAACCCATTCCTGTTTTAGGATTATGACCAATTCTTGCAATACCACTTGTTGGAAGAAATTCACCACTCAGAACAGAAAGAGTAGTCGTCTTTCCAGCTCCGTTAGTACCCAAAAAAGCAAACAACTCACCGCTTTGAACACCAAAACTCAAATCTGAGACGGCAACCTTTGGCTGCGACATGTTTCCAGCTGGAGGCCAAACCTTACGAAGGTGTTGCACTGAAACAAAATCACTAGGTCTGCTTTGCGTGTTTATTTCCTGTTCATGAGAGGTGACCGCCTCGTCAATGTAGAACGGCGTATCCTTGTCGTTGTATTTTGATTCTCCAGTCAGTTCGTTAAAATAATAAACCGAACCAGCACTTCCCGTTGAGCATTGCAGCCAAGCCCCACGTCTCTTTAAGACGTTCGACGAGTCTGAGGAACGCGGGGAATCACGAGCGAAGTCATTCAAAGTTGACTTTCCGAATGTTGGAATAATCGATTTAAAAGCTCTCCTAACTGAAGGAACTTCAAACAAGACGCAAGCAAGGAAGAATATTGGAGCCATTCCTGACATGTAAGTCAGATCAGACCCGACCATATCCCACGCAAAGGGTCCTTCTGTATCAAGATTTAAGCTATCTTGTAACCTCTTACCTGAAAGTGATATGATCCCCTCACCAAGACAGTACGATGGTACAATTCGATAGAAGTATTTTAAATATTTATTCGCATCCTTCGTACTATCAATGATGTCCAGGATGTGAGATGTAATTACGAGAATGAATCCCGCGAAGAAATTAAACACCATCAACATGTTCTGGGCTTGAGTATGTGAGTTGAACATGAACGACATTAAATAAGAACAGGCGATGGATGACACTCCGTACAGAAAGAATAACATAAAAGTTGCGAAGAAAACTCCAACACTTCCAATGAACTCACTTCTCCCATCAGCGAAGAACAGTAAGAATGCCAACAACATCGTACAACAATAAGCAATCAGGTCAGATGTGAATGACGACGACCAATAAGCTCCTAAATGGACACCACTAACAATCTGTACGTGCTTAGCTTTGCATTCTCTTTCTTTGACAATAAATGATACGAAGTTTGACGGTATGAAAGTAAAAGGAATCATAATAAATATTCCAGTAAACAACACCATCACGTTGTCAATCAACCCCGCAATATAATTGGAGAACGGCAATGGGTGGTTACGTGTAATAATACGAGGGTTACTTCCTGGTTGTGATTTATTTCTCAACATTGCATTATGAATACCATTAACAGCAACTGGTAAGGCATGGAGGTACGTCGTATTATAAAGAACTTCAACAGTCTTATTATTACCAGCTATTGGTCTTCCCGGGTATGTTAAGGCCTCTGTTAAAGTAGTGTCTGGGTGACTGTTGTACTGATTGAGTAGAATAGTTGACATGTTAGCGCTCGCTACTGCTCCAGAATCCTTGAAGGAATAGAGGGAAGGGTTCCAAAGGCATTCGGAAGTCGAGCAGTCTTTTCCGACATCGAAAAAGAAATCTTTCTCACTTCCATTTACTCCAGCATACGGAACTTCAAGTGGGTTATCGAACATCTCTACGGAGAGGACCTTCTCAGGCTGGGCTGGTGGTCGTAGTCTCCCCAGCAGGAGTGCCATTCCAATGAAGAATACCGGAAGTACAAATTGGAAACACATCGTCCTCCTGTCCCTTCTGGCGTAGTGAAACTTCTTAAACAACAGAGCTCCGAACTGCTCACGGAATAGTGATATTCCCTTCTTTGGAAGATCAGCTTCAGGATGGTCACCAATAATGCTGTACAGTTGACCGAATTCGTCTTCTGTTGGAGTGATGACAACATCAGCGCGCTCTTCAAACGTGTCGCCAGTTTGTTGCATTGCAACAGATGCTGGAGAGTCACCAGAAATGTCTTCTTCAGCGTCGGTGCTGATCTTCATGAAGATTTCTTCTAAAGTTGTAACTGACACACCATAACCGGAAATCTTTAGTGATGACTTCTGACTGTCGAGGTCATCAAAGAGTGCAGGAAACAACTTCGGGGTTCGAGTCTCGTCAAGGATATTTTTTACCTTCGAATCGTTTGGGTTTCCAATTAAATAAGTTTCACAGAAGTCTTTGACACCTTCAGAGGGATTCAATTCTTTCCATCCTTTTGATGTTAAATAAGTTTTTGAATCTTCTGAAACAACTGCTCTCTCAGTAGGAAGTCTCATTCGTAGTTCGTTTCCATTGCAACTGATTCGAGTGATGTCACAGTTTGTGAGGTGTTTTTGAATAACACTTTCGACAGTGTCAGGGTCAGCTCCTTTGTTCATTGCGATTGACATGTTGTATCCGACACCCATTTTTGTTTTTAGATAGAAAGGAGATCCCCATGAGTGAAGACATCCTTTATTCATTATAGCAATACTATCTCCAAGAAGATCAGCTTCATCCATGTAGTGAGTCGTCAGAACTACGACTCTTCCTGCTAAAATATTTGGATTTCTGAGAAGTGACCACATTGCTCGTCTACTTTCAACATCCATTCCGGCTGTTGGTTCGTCAAGAAAGACTAGTTTAGAACCTCCTATTAAGGAACAGGCGACTGATAATTTCCTCTTTTGTCCTCCAGAGAGAACAGAACTCCATGCCTTTCTCTTTTCAAATAAATTTACTAATTTTAACATTTTCTCAATCCGACCATCTTTTCCAGCCAACACTTTCTCAGGAACTCCCTTAATCCTCGCATAGAATCGAAGGTGTTCTTCACAAGACATCATAGGCCATAAGATGTTATGCTGCGGACAGAATCCCAAATCTTTTCTAATCTCATCCATGTCGGTAGTGATTGACTTTCCCCAAATAAAAGCATCTCCTGCAGTCGGATCGATCATCCCTGTCAACATATTAATTAATGTTGTCTTTCCAGCTCCATTGTGACCGAGTACACATTGGATTTGACCTTCATAGAATGAGAGTCCGTTTGATAAAGTGTTTGCTGGGAGACCGTTTCCTGTTTTTTTTTTTGTTTTTTAATTAGTTGGATTGTTGTCAATGGTGATAAAACCAAAAAGAAATTAAAAAACCTAAATTGTTCACAGCAATATTAAGACCCTGATCAGTCTTGAATTCCTTTCGCAATCCCCGAATGTTAACACGTTCGCGGTCTAACAGTCTGGTTCTAGTAATAGAGTCATATTGCGTGTCAACGTTCTCCGGAATGCGTGTCGGAAGAGTTTCATTCATTAGCCCTCCACCAAGGTCTTTATATTTATTCTTACTAAACAGTGACTTGATTAAGTTACTAATTGGAGATAAGAAGTACAAAGGATGTTTCTTTATTCCGAATTCACTTGGCAAGACGGCATCCAAATACCATGCTAACACTAAATAAAGAACGATATCTGTAGCCATCATCACCATTGATAGAAAGTATGAATAATCATCTGAAAAGAGATTTGCAAAAGAAGAACCTGCACCACTTCCTTCGTAGTTTGTGATGAGTTCAGTGCTGTACGAGAATGCTACCGGACTCAGTAGTGACGTTAAAATTTCGACTATGAGAGGCTGTCCTTCAGGAATAGCGAATTTCGGAACAACTGTTATGAACATCATTAATGGAGCAAAAATAGCAGCGATTCTACTTTTTGAAAAGAAGACAGAAATTAGTAATCCCATCGAAACAATCGACATCGCAAACAACTCGAACACCAAAAATATTAATAATCCACTAGTGTGTTGTAAGAACGTCATTTTACTAATTATTGTAATCAGTAAACAACTTATCGTTGTTAAGATCCAGTAGCTGCAATACCAAGAAAAGAAGAATGAAGACTTTGAGAGTCCCATAATAAGCATCGATTCTCTCAATCGAAGTTCTTTTTCTTCAACAATTCCTCCAACAAGACATGAAATTGGATATAAGAATGAAAGAGACAAGACTAACGGGATCATAGTTCCAGCACGATCAAAGAATTCACTTTGTTTGTAGCTCCATGTAGGCATTGGTGTTGCAATGATGTCCGGGTTTTGTGTTGCTGAACCCACAAAATATCCATCAATACTTTGTTGTAAACTTAAGAATCCATACACAAAATATTTTAAATAATCTGTACCAAGTCCCTGAACAAACTTATCTTGAGTGCGAGACGTGTGAGGAGTACTACTTCTGTTCATTCTAATTGTGTAGTCGAAGTGATTGGTTTCCCAGTTAACGTCGTTGAGGACGAGTAATGCCCAAGTTTTGTCAGCACCTTCATCTTTTAAATAATCAACAGCCTGCTTCTCAGAATTCCAAATACCAGGACAAGGATTGTTTGTATCTCTCTGACTACTATTGTGGTTGTAGAAGCTGTCGAATAGTAAAGTACTGTTTCGAAGATGTGTTAACAACTGGTGACCTTCTGTACAATTATCAGCAGCTATCTCAATAACTCCTCTGTGGCTAGTCCCATCTAAGTTTTGAAGTATTAAAATAGAATCGTACGTTGGAACTGTAAAGGGATTCTTACTATTGTGAATTAGTGACCTGTTTTTTTTATTTACTCTTTCCTCTTCTGGTCTTTGATACAAGAAGAAAAAAAAACAAGAGAGACAATAACATACCTCACAACATAAAGTTGTGTTATATTTAAATTCCAACAAAGTTGACTAGGGCTGTCACCTCCATCTGAATTCTTTATAGGAACACCAAAACTACACTGGTCAACTGTACATGGTGGGAATTGCAGTGGGTTAGGATGAGAACTGGGAAGTTTATCAACACAAAAAGTTTGTTGAACTTCATAATTAACATCAATCAGTTCCAGGTCAGCGTAGTTCTCTGAGCCAACATAACTCAAATCTGCTGCGAAGTACCCGATGAGCAATATCAACATAAAGATTGGAGGCTTCAAGATTTCACATGCGCACGTACAAGGCTTTCTTTTCTTTAGTGTGAGATTTTTCTTCATCGCTAAATAGAAGTGAAGCATCTTTCTATTTTCACATTCGTACCCGCTGAGGTCCAGCTGGTCATTTGATCTGATGAGTGGGATCCCCTCTTCAGCTTCCATCTTGTTGGGACCTGTTAATAAATATTTTATAATAATTTCACGTCTTTTCCATTCTTGATGAAGATGAACACACTTCACGAGTAGTTTCCATCTTGTTGGGACCTGTTGTTAGTGTACGTGTACTTGTGTAATAAACATGTGCCGCAATACCTAGGCGTTAGATGAGAAGGAACTGCATGTCACCTCAACTCACTCGACGCATAAATAAAAACGAGAGATCTACAGAATAACAGAAGCCGTGTAAATGGCAAAGAAACAGAACAAAACTTATTGTCGAATTAGAAAACACGACAAAAATCGGTCGAATCGCTGCAGATCAATAAACTGATCGAATGTTCTGGTCAGCTGGGACGTCACGACTTCGATCCCACGCAAAACGAGAGGCTGATGGACACTCGTTTGAGAATCCCATTCCTCGTAGTTCTCGTCCGCTATTTGGTGTTCGGTCTAACCAAGATGGGAACTTTGCAACTGCAGGAGGAGGAGGAGGAATTAAGTTTTTGTTACTACTGGTGTTTGGTATCTTGACATCTGAAGTCCTAACTGACTGAGAACTACTACTCGCTGGTCTAATACAACTCTTAGCACACAATCGATTATAATAAGTTCCCGTAATGACTGGTCTCTTCTTACGAGACTTTAAGAACGTCTCGATATCAAGTGCTGCTTCACCATGTCGTTCGGTACCTTTTGCGATTTTCATTTCAAGTCTTCTGACGCCAAGTCTTTGAAGAAAAACGTTTGCAGTCTTCCGAACTTTAAAAACTGATGATATGCTTCCAGTCATCTGTTTTCCAGTTAGTCGAGCAGTTAGTTCTTTATTTGAATCACTTTGAGGATCTTCACTGAAGTTGACTTTTTGATTTTGCTTTGCCTGAATTATATTTTCCTCTTTCTTCTGTTTCATGCTTTCATAAGCTTCGTGTCTAAGAAATCGAATCCAATCAGCTTTCCCCATCGGAAGCCCAAAATGATTACGAGAACGAACAGCAGGTTTACCAACAGATGCAAGCACTCGAGTATAGTTGCGAGTGTAAGAACCTTCCTTTGAGATTCTTTTAACCGAATACAGCTCTGAGCCTGGCTCCAAGGGTTCTGGTGGAGGAGGCCATAGCTCTGTTAGTGGTATCTTGTTTAGATTATGATCATTAATATCACAGTACTTCACATTACAATCAACTATGTCTTGTTGAATGGAACTCCACAACTTCTTTCTTTTGAGTTCATTTGATTTCTTTAGAACGTGTGGAGGTGGCACAAACCAAGCAGGTTTCTGTAAACCCTCTTGTGTGGCTCTTCTATCAACGTCTTTTAGACACCATCCCAACACATTAGGGAGTACGTCATATTTTATGAATACACTTTTTAGTTTTTGAATGTCTCCTTCCCAGCAATCAGTTGTAGCACATGATCTAATTAGATATTTCCATTTCTGAGGGACAAATGCCGTGTAGCCAGCTGCATCTCCTTCTTGTAGACGAGTAATAACTTCACCATCTTGTCGTTGAACTACAGCATTACCTTTAAAGATTAGAATAACACGTGTACACAAACTGGTAGCTCCAGTAACTGTTTGCTGATCGTGATAGATTTCAGGTGAGAAACAAGACACCAATTCAAAACACATGTCGTGATTCTTAATAACGTGACCAAAGACTGGAGTGTTCAACAGCAGCAACGGAAGTATTCGAAATCCTTCTTTTTGCATCCAACTCCTGCGGGATGCAAACGCAACTTGGTGAGCACATCGAGCTAGCTCGCTGTTTAGAACGTATTGAAGATCAGATCCTGAAAGAGTCCAACAGTCACATGCTGTCTTACATTCTACTTTATGAGAGATCTGTTCACCAGTAATGAATTCAATATCTCCTAATACTGATTGTGTTATGGGTTGGCGAAGTTGGATATCTCTTCCGTCTTTTGTTACATTCGAAACCCTCTCTGCACATCCTCTCATAACGAATACGATGTTCGCTACCTTTTGTGCTTCTGTAAAAATAACACTTCTCTTACGGAGAACTAAAGGCTTCAATCGACTTGTTAAGTAATTCAACAAGTGTTCAGGCCATTGTCGGAGTAGAACAGATCGTCTCATGGTGGAGATGGTTGCTGGAAAGTTTCGATGAAGAGTATCATTGCGATGAAGAAACGCTTCATTGACTAGAATAGGAAGTAAGTCATTCGGTATTAAAGCTTCGAATACTAATCTGGGAAGACACCAACAATCTACTGGAGAGTCAGCAACCATTGTGACTGGTGAGAGTTCTTCTGTGACGATAGAAGCGGCTCCGATCGCGAATAATGGAGTTTCACACTTACATAACGATCCGCTATTTCTTATTGTAATGTCACCACTTGAGCAAAGTATTAATCCACCACAATGAGGTTCTCCAGCATAAACAACAATCTCACCAGCTGTGTATGATTTTGGTGTCATTTTCTTAATCAACTCTTTGAGTAAAGAATCTGACCACATGTTAAACATTCTCGTAGCACTCTTGATCATTGCACTGCTTGGCTTTATAGGGTCTCTGAAAGATGTCCAGCGTTCTCTTTTCTTTTTTTGATGCCAAACTAAACATTGAGGTGCGAAGAGTTTTTTTATCGTTTCTTTCGCCATCGATTCGATTTCACCAACAAATGCATCCGGCAGCGTGAGAAGATTCGTTCCGCTGATGAAACGAACTTTCTCAGAATCGTCGAATGCTCTCGGCGGCATATTTATAAATCCGCCTGTTGTAAAAGAAAGACTACACATTACTATTTGTATTGATATTCAGTATTGATGATTACCTAACCAAATAATGAGAAACAGATCTTATGCAGTATTGTCATCTAATTCTTCGCAAGCGGATGATTCAAAGCTCGAGCACCACGAGGAGGATCATCAGCCAGGTCGCTGATATTTTTAAAATCTTCTGGTGGAAGTCTATTCCTTAAATCATCCATCGACTCGTCTGCTGACATTGTATTCGGTGAATACACTTCCCAGTTTTTTAGACGAATTTGATGCTGTTCGTAGACGTTTCTTCCTACCTGCCATTCGTTTTCAGGAACAAACATCGCCAACAGATGGAATAAGACAGACTGTGGTAGTCCTAATGTAATCCTCTCTAGGGGAGTAAATCTTGATTTGAACACTTCCAACGTTACTACTTCGATGTCAGTGCTGCGGAGTTCAGTTGACATCAAGTTCTGATTGTTTTTATTATTATTGAAAAAACAGTTTTCTTTTTAATATAATTGTTAATAAATGTAACACAAACCGAATGTGTGAGTCCAGGTATCTCTCTTCCGTTGCTGGAACTGGTTGGGTTGAGTGTTGCTCTTTCTAATTTCATACGAGAGATCTCAACGTCTTCTTCTGCCCATGATTGTTCATAAGCTTCTTTTTCAATAATTCTAATTAAATGTTCTTCTTCTCGATATCTCTTTGATCTCCTTCTAAATACTTTCCTTTGAAGTAAACTTTCTTCATAATTCGTCTGATGAGGGGACTCTGAAATTCTACGAAGTTGACAACTCCGAGATAAGCTGTTTACGGGTAAGCTCTTCACTGCGTTCTTCAAACTTCCAGCAACTCGACGAATTCCAATCATTTTTAAATACCTCCACTCCCCACCCCCATCTGCAAACAAAAAAATTTCTCCTTTTTTTTGACAAAAATACTGCCAACTACCAAAGCGAAAGATTTTAAGAGATAACGTACCCCTTTTTTTTTTTAAAAATTTCTCTTATTGGCAAGAAACAAAAAATAAAAAACAGGTGTAACTAACTAAGTAATTTTCTGAAAGCGACTTACTGGAATTCGAAAATCCGAAAAATAAAGTAATACAGTAATACAGTATATTCATAATGTGTGTTTTCTCTTTACTTTTGTTACTTTCGTGGATGCCGATAATTTCCGTTTACTTTTCTCCGATAAGACAGGGCTTCGAGTTACTACAAAAGCGTCACGATTTCTGTGATACTCACCAAAGCAGGGAACCACACAAAGATAAACATGACACGTAGAGCATCCATATGTAGTCCTCACACATTCTGAGGTACTGCTACAGTGAGCACATCGTTTTGATTTGATGTATTTAGACGGGTAGTGAGCTCCTACGGTATCCTTGGGATCTCTCCCAGTGATCTGAGTAGCAAGTTCAGATCTAAAATCACAATACCTACCAATGTCTTTATCAGACTTCTTTTGTACTGTGTAGATATTAAAGATTGAAATTTCAAGTAGATAATTAAAAACTTTTAAATTCCATCGTTTAGATCCGAGTGACTCACACGCTCTACTGCCGATTCTATCCATCGCATCTTTACCTCTCATAAATTTATAATACATTTGAACTTGGATCGGCATTTTGATTGGAGTCTTCTTCGCTGTCATTCCATATGCGACTCGACGGTAAGCACTAACATACTGCTCTCCATATGGGAGTGTGCTATAAAGACGAACGTAACCAGAATCTCTGAATCTGATGTGGTGTACTTTCTGTTCAGACTGATGATATAAAGTAGCAAACTTTTTTAATTTACCGTCTGGAATGTCTTTTCCATTTCGAAGAGTCTCACCAACACAATGAAATCCATTCCGTTGCATATTATCAAAAAGAGAATAAGTTGGATGGAAGTTATAAAACGCAACCCAATGTCCTTTATGTTTGTAAGGCGCAGTAAGACTATTCACATAGTCGTCAGGACTTTGATTGCTGTCACCAGAGTGAAGCTCCAAGTTGTGAATATATCTACTTTGTGGGTCTAGTAGTGTGTAAGTTCTTATACCAAAACTATTCTTCTCATTTTTATCAAAGATTAATGCAGGTTGAGGATTCTCTCTGGTAGTAATGGTACTTTTATCAATTGCTAAACATTTGTCTGGTTTGTTTATCTTTGACCACTTTGGAATGATTGTTTTTAGTAAGTATCGTACTTTGTGGAATTTATCGTCAGAGTTGGAGGGTTTATCAGCAGAGAAATGAAGCATTTTATGAATTAAAAAGAATCGATCACCACTCATAACAGTTGCATAGTAAGGAGAGAAAAAAGCATCTCCGGGTCCACTCCAGTAGTCGCTTAGGGTTGGTAATCCATGGGCTCCCATTAAGATATGAAGTCCCAGGAAATTTTTAAATTCTTCCAACCCGAGATCAAGCGTCACACCTTTCTGAGATGCGTTAGCATTCGTATGTCTAATAATTGTATTCAAAACTCTAGTTGAGAACATCAATTCAAACATCTGTAGGGCAGTCATCATCTTTACGTCATCGTCTTGTTTAGAGCTTCGACGCTTTTGCTGTCCAATCTTTTCTATTTTCTTGTTCCATGTTGGTGGAGGGTGGCTCTCAAGTTCCTCGCTTTCACTTTCTTCGTCACTCGAAGACATCTCAACGCATTCAGAAATTGAAGACGTGGTTGAGCAGTACTCATCACTCGACATGGTAACGTCAGTCGCGGTAATCTGATATGAGAATGAAGAAGTGCTGAAAATTTCAAAACCACTGTTTCCATTAATTAGATTAGACTTTTAGTTCCCCATCCTCTTCCTCCTTTAAGACGGTGCTCAAGGCACAGAGAACAAAACATTACTAATATTTTGTTTTGATATATCTGATGAGAGAATGGTCTAAGAGTTGTTGAAATTATAATATTTCCAAACATAAACCACTTCTACTTGTGGGATGTGACTATTTTATTATTACAAAACTAAACAAAGAGAGAGACTCTCAAATCCACTTCAATAAATAATTTTGTTCAGAAAGTGAACTTTATTATCGATCAGATCATCAGTTGAGCCACCGCTTTTAGAAATAATCTATTTTTTATATTACTATTCGTTACATTCTATTTAAAAAACAACAAAAAACAAAAATCCACAGCAGGGGGACGGACAGTTGACTGCTGGAGAATTTCACTCAAAGTACGACAGGACAGAAATAAGACTATTGGAGTGAGCAACATTGACATTGTTCTGTTTTACCTTTTTTATTATTACGAGTTGGAGGGCCAGGTAAGTCTTGTACGTCAACAGCATCCTGCTGTTGAGTTGGTTGAGGAGCTGCTGCAGTTTTTTCCGACGATGATGTCGAAGGTTTGGTACCTTTTACTTTGTCGTTTGGTGATGATGTTGGAATAGCAGATGTTTTTGGGGTTGTTTGGTTTTTGGGTTTTGAAGCCGTCTCAGTTGAGTTCGTGTCTACCTCAGGTTTGATGTTCTCTTTTTGGTCATCACGTGCTGGGGAGTTCTTTTGTACTATCGCTGGTGTGGATGGGGAATCTGTTTTTTTATTAGACGACGATAATTTTATTTTAGGAGACTTCATTTCAGGTGTCGACACCACTACTTCTGAATGCGATGCAGGCGGAGAGATGTCACCGACTACTTTATCAGATAATGTACTCTCACTGTGGTCAACATCTTCAATTCTATTTAAGATGTCACCAGCGATCATGCGAAACAAGTCATCAACTTCTTGAGATTTTTGTGATGAAATCTCACGAAATAAATAATTATGAGAATCAGCGTACTGTTTACCTTCCTCAGTAGTAACTTGACGGTCTGGAAGATCTGTTTTATTCCCAACAACAACAAGAACCATTCGAGAAGGATCAACATCACTTGCAGCATTCAACTCATCGACCCATTGCTGAAGAGATTGAAACGATTCCTTAGCAGTAACGTCGTAGATAAGAAGAGCACAGACGGAGTGTCTATAAACCATTGCTGGATTGTGATGACGATATCGTTTCATACCAGCAGTGTCCCAAAGTTGTAATCTAACTGCTGACTTCTCAATCGATAATATCCTCGAAGCGAAATCTACTCCGAAAGTCGGCTCCGTCGACGTCGGCGCCGCATCCTTCACAAATCGCAATCGCAATTGAGTCTTCCCAACTCCACTTTCTCCCAACAGAAGTACTTTAAATGTGTATTCTTCATTCGCATTTTCCATAGTTCTGTTTAGGAAAAAAAAAAAAAAATTATTAACACAAAAAATATTATTTCACAATCTAACTAAACAGAAGCTATGAATCATCGTTACCGTGTTGACGTTGGATGCGGACTTGAGTTATAAAATAGCGGACTTGTGTAAATGATTTCCATCGACTACTGTGATGACATTATTATCGGTTTTGAAATCCAATTCCGGTGTTTATATTTCATTGGTGACGTTACAGTTTTACTGAAAGGAATTACAGTGGAATCCTGAGTAGCCTTCGCTCTCATTCGATAAACGTTTGTGAGGTCTTCGATAGTGACGAGAGGAGTAATTTTATTACTGATGCTGTCTTCGGTTGGATCGGTAGAAATATCTTTTCGATCTTTCCCTGGAACTCTCTCACCAAGTGCGAGGGAGAGAGCAGGAGTTTCGACGACTATTAATCGACTCCCAGATATTATTTTATTATTAAGATCTCTACAAGCAGCAGCTACCTTCTCTTGAATAACTTTTGGATAGACGTCTTCCATGTTCTCAGAAGTACTCCAAAGGGCGTACGCTGTCATGTGGGTAGCATCTGGTCTTGATGGTGCAATTATTACTTTCGTAGGATTATATCGAAGAAGTAACTTCCTCAGAGACTCGAGTGAATAACATTTGGGAAGACCCTGAAGTGAAATACTATTAGAAGGCGTGTTGTGTAATTTGATAATTCGTTTCCCGCTGTGTGAAAGCTGACGAGGGGGTTCAAGACCACGTCTGACACGAATGTCTGAAGCAGTTACTTCTGACTGGCTTATCATTGATGTTATTAAATGAGATGAGACTCCAGAATTACGAGCAACACACTCTTGGCAGATAATCCATCCGTCAACTGTGCAGACTCTCCCAACGGATCCAACTGATAACCGTCGTTGGCAGTGTCCACATTCTGTTTCCATTCCACTGAATATTTGAATTCCAGTTACGTTATGTCCTTCTGGACATCTGATGGTCGCATCTTCTAAAAGATTTCTAAAGAACTGACTCGATCCTTGATTCTCAAGTTCTCTTAATTTAGTTCTCACTTCTTGAGAGTGTTGCTTTGCTTCGATTAGCTGTAGTAGTGATGATTCAAAACCAGAGCGGAGACGGGGGAGAATCGTCCAAATTAGAAGAAGTAGAAATCCAGTCAAAGTAAGACGATGATCATCAGGAGCAGAAAGAGAATTGAACTCACTACCACCATGTATTAAGTTATCAGTTAGTAACTTACTCGAATCACCAACTTGCTCAACTATTGTGATGCTATCAAATGTTAATATCGATTGAGGAACACTGACTGCTGAAAACGAAACCTCCTCCACAGGAAGTCCTTTAGGAAGTACAGCAGGTAACAACAGTCGGTAGTCTCTTCGAAAAGTATTCCACTCTGATTCCTTCATATGGAGACCGTGGATTGCAGTGTTTTCATCTTCATCACCACCACAATATTTATTATAAAGATCTATGAGCTGTTCAGTAGTAGAGATTCCAATAAAAGTATCTTCGTACTCATCTTCGTATCTAAAAGTCAGTCCTGAAGAAGAGAAACAAATCCCGTCGTTCGATACTTCAATTGGAATTGAGAACACCCATTTCATCTTTACGACGAGTTCATTATTCTCATGAAGTTCTGACTGTAAAAAGAGAGACATGTCGTCCAGGTTTCTATTCTCAGGGAGCTTAAAAGAAATTCTATTATTTGTAATTGCTTCTCCTCTAATTATTTCATCCCCCCATTTCACAAATAGTCCTCCGTACTCTCTTATTGCTTTTCCTTCTTCTCTGCTGGGTTGTGAGAAGATTTCCCTTCCCAAGATTCCGATGTTTCGCTGTTCTGCTTTACAATAAAATTGTTTTTGTACTCGAAGTGCTCTGACGAGTTTTTGTGCATTCTGCTTTCCGATAGACGGGTTGCAGTAGAATCGAATTCCACTCAATTCGATGTCTGTTTGCTCAGTTGTTGAAAATGACGAGGGAGAGATTCGAACTGGCAATGGTAAAAGGTACTCGCGATTATCGGTTTCGTAACCTTCGATTCGATTGTTAAATGAGAGAGATGTTCGTTCAGAAAGTCTGCTGAATAATTCAACAATTCTTGATTGGTGAGTTAAGTAGATCTTCGCACCGTTTTGCATTCTTGCGAAGATAACAAGAGCGAGTATCACCAATCCATCAATGAAATCTTCTATTTGAATATAATCACAATCTGAACAGACCTGTCTAAAGCAAGCCTCAGCATCTTTCTCTTCAATAAGTTCAGGTACTAGGGAAGTGTCAATGCAAAAGTCAAGCCAACCATCGATTGTCATTATAGCATCATCTCCGTTGTTAGAATCTGTGTTCCATTCGTAGAGTAGTTTAGCTGACGGGATGATATCTCTGATGGCAATACTGATGATGTTGTTTACTCTCATCGGCCAATCATTCTTTGAGGGGTTGATGCTTTCTCGTGTTGGACTTGAATTCACTTGATTTCTTGAAACATACTTCGAAAGTTTCGCAGTCCACAACGAATAAAGTTGAGTCTTCTCATCAGCACGAGGATAACACCTCCCACCAATTGCAACCATCGCAGCAACAAAGTTTGCGAAGTTCATTTGAGATCTGTGATCTCTACTAATGATCCAGATTGTGTCGATAAATAACTGAGAGATGTGTTCATCATCAACTATTTCAGCCTCAACAACAATTGTATTCCACTGAACTTCTCCAAAGGATCTATTATCAATCATCCAACCGTGAGAACAGGTGACGTAGAATGCTTTTTTTAAATTCAATTTTAACTGATCGTCATATTGAAGTAAAACATCAATCGCATCCGGGCTGTGACTCGCCTGAAAAGACGGTCCGCCAGCGTCTATGTCACTACACGACTGTAGTCTTGTTGACATCCGTCGGTACTGTTGAATGGCTGCAGTGTTTCGACGTTGTGTAGACCCATCAAACATAATAGACGTCTTAGTCATCGAGTTCCTAATGTCTTGAGCAGTACTCTTCCGTCTGTCATTACTAAAGAACCCTTCACTCAAATTATTAATATTATTGGAAAACGTAACTGCAATCGATCCACCAAATGCACTTGGCGGATCACTTTCGTCATTACTCGGTGCTGGTGACTCTGTCCCTGGACAATGTAAAGTCATCTTCCAGTAGTCGCATAGTAATTCATATTTCTGATATCAATAATAAGTATTAATTATGAATAAAAACAGTTAGGAGAATACTTAATTTTAAACTACCCAAACGGGCAGCCAGACGAATGCAACGAAACGTAAGAAGTGATGCCGTTTGATAGATGGCTGCCCTGTTGAATTGGCGCTCATAAATAACGAAAAGGAAGTTGTTAACTTCATCATCACCGTTGGGACAAATCAAACCAACGAGTAATCTCCTGATTTCTTAATATTTACATCCTCACGATGAACTGCTTTGCGGACTAATCACTTCCGTCTTTACGAGACTTCAATTCCCGTGACGCTGTTTCATTTTGTCGTTTCTGCTCTTCCCGTTTGATACGTTTTTTCTCAATCTGTTTTTTATTTTAAATTTGAAAAACGACTCTAACATCCCTCTCCACTTTCCTACGTGTCATAAATAATTTAAACAAGAATAACAAACCTGAGCTTCTTGAAACTTACGGCGTTCACTTTTAGTCATCTTTGGGGGCAGTTTAATCCCGTGCTTCTCACGATATTCAGCAGAAGCATTCTTCTTGGTGTCTCTCTTTGCCCGATACTCGAGGTATTCTCTACTATCATGTGCTTCGTTCTTGTAGTGGAAGTCTGTCTCTCCTTCAGAGATGGCAGGAGGGGATGTTACATCTGATGGTGTCCATGAGCGGGTTTTAACCATCGTGACGAGACGTCTCTTTAAACGAATTGTAACACTCTGACCTGGATCTGATAATAAATCTAAACAAGGATTTCTAGGAAGTTCTGATGTTTCGTAATTTGCAGTAGTTGGATGCCAGTAGACGAGACGGCTTCCGACTGTTAAAAGTTTCGCTGCTTTGTCTACGAGATCAGTCATTAGATCTTGCATTGTGTACTCAGTTTTTGGAGGAGGAATGTAGTGTTCTGTGAGAGAACGAAGTCGTTCTTCTCTTTGCTGCTCTGTGAGTGACTCGACAAAAGATTCTACGCGTTCTTGCTTCTCAGAGTCAATCTTCTTACGAGATTCTCTCCTTCCATAAGGCGGGTCACTAATAATCCCTTCAAGGATTTCATGTCTATTCCAACACGCTTGTGATAAATCCATTCTCATTATATCGTGTGGATAGAAATCGTATTGTTTACAATTTGATTGAATTCCATTTTCCTGATTCCCTAACGCCCTGCCGTCTAAATCAGATCCAAAACAGATTGCACCGAAATGACTACAACTTATTAAAGTACTTCCCGTACCACAGAACGGATCCCATACCATACTTCCTTTTACGACTCCGAGTTGGTTTGCCATTAGCATGCAGAGGTCAGGTATCATGGAAGTGGTTCCAATCCAACTTCTAGTTTTTAAAGAATATCTCTCAATTTGTTTACGTCCTCCACAACATATCTCTCTTGCGAAGTAAATATGCTGCGGGGTGAGACGTTCGTGTACTTTTGTCTTTCCGTCTTTGACATCGTGACGGATGCCGAGGTCCTCGATGACCCAAAACTGTTGGTCGGGGTCGTTCATTACGACATCTCCTCCGAGACCTACTTTAGCGAATCTGTTGAAAATAGAGACCTTTTCATCCCAAGAAACCTTACCTCCAAAGGCATCGAATACAAATCTAAAAGTACTCTTCTTGTACATCTCACCACTCTCTGAGCAATACTTCGCAGACGCAAGTACTGCTGCTTCGTAATCTGATCCTTCACCCCAAAGTTCTAAACAACTTTTTAAAGTAACCATTCTCTCGCATATCTTTCTCGCAATCTCAAAACTCTCAAATTTCGCCTTCACAAAGCAACTGGATGGCTCTAATGTCCCCAACAGCTTTACTTTAGTTTTGTATATCTCAGCACACGATTCCAGTTCATTAATTCGAAAATCTGTCATATCTGGGAGATGGGCGAAGAACAACAACAGCTCCACCCCACCGTCATCACCACCACCTGGTTTCATTATAATTACTGTTGATGACCTGACCTGTTAGAGATGTTGTTTACTAAGTTGATTTGTAAATTATTGAAGTCTGTTATCGTAAATCGTTTTAGTGTTGGTGACGATGAGTAAGAACTGCTTTACAACACGTGTAGAATACGACAACAATAACAAAACAGATGCCGCAATCACTTATTTTATTGATAAGTTTTGATTCAAATCTTTTTTTTCATTACCAGTTTGCCAAACAGACTGGTGCTCAAGAAAGACACTCTCTGTTTGTAATTCACGGAGTTTTCTGATGAACTGCACAACAAGAAGTGCTCTAAATCTGCGGTGGTGACCTAAAGAAGACTCGGTAACAATCTAAAATTTGAGTCTCGAAATGTCCTACATGGCAATTTTAATGTTCAGCAAGGATAGCCTGTTTTTTTTTTTTTATTATTTGTTTTTTTGTAAGAAAAAAATACCATTTCCCCTCCTCAGATAAAAAAACATAAATAACAAACTCTCATAAGCTGACGATTTATCACCACAAAGTAAACAGATGAGAAGCAAACAGCTGCGAGTGTTTGAGCAGAGCAGAGATAGAGAGGAGTTACTTCATTATCACCATTATAGTCAACTGGGTCTTCATCTCCCGTATCTAGTCGACGGATACGTAAAGAAAGAGAGTAGACTTCAAAGTATTTTAATCTAATTCTTTCCATGTAGTCCACGAGTGGTTTGAAATTATGAATCAACATTGAGCTATACTTCGTGACTCCTTTTCGATATAAAATAGGTCCTAAGAATCCAAATGCCAGAGCGTCTACAGTTGTTGGAATCTTTGTACCCAGAATCCAGTCTTTAGCACCGAGTATCCCAACTATATTTTCAGCTATTATGATTAGTTTTTCTGTTACTATTTCATCAGTTAGTTCCTTTGATTCACATCTAACTTTAGCAGCGTCAATTCTTCCCAACGCGTTGCTTAAACAATATCTGCGGAAGGTTCCAATTGAGACTGTTCTGCGAATCTCTTTCTTGCTGGCAGTCTGTTTGTATTATTCGTATTTTAGATTTATGTTAATTAGAAATAATAAACATACCACTGCTGACTGTGTACCAGCAAGTACCCAGTCATTGATAAGTGTTAATCCTTCACTGTCTTCTATTAAAGTGCAAAATGCTTTTTTTTGAACTTTTTGAATTAAAGTCATCGATCCTTCCTCTCTCATTAGAACACTTCTCGCGGGGACTGCATCGACAATTGAATAAAAACCTTCTCTTTCACTCTTTGGTGCTTTGTTTCCTTTTATTTTTGGTACGATTGCTCCAGAGGTTTCGATTGTCTTATCAAAGTCAACGTGACTCATTCTTAGCATTGCTTCCGCAGCAAAACAATAAGTCTCAGATGTCGGAACCTTAAAGAGCCCAGGTGATAATGAAAGCTGCACATTGTTGTTGCTGCTGCTCATTTTTTTTTAATATTTTTTTCAGTGCTGTGGTAGAAAAGTTGTCGTTGTATTCTCAACGCTGCTTGTGTTATTGTTAGTCCTGTCGTAATACTTAAATAACCGTAATAGTTCTCTTCAGACACCATACAAAAAATTGCGCGCATCATATCAACAAGAGGAGCGAATCTCTCTCGCAGAAGTGCACGGCTTCTGGTTAAACCATTAGAATATCCTGAGCACAAGATCTAAGTCGCAAGAGATTATAAAAATAAAAATAAAATAAGGAAAAAAAAATGTTTTATATAAAAAAAAAACGGAAATGCGGGCTAAAGAAAAACTCCTATTTACGGTTTTTCCATCGCTCAAATATGTTACCTTCCCTCCTCCTCCTCAACGAATAGGAAAATATCTCTTTTGTTTAAGTCGATAAAGTCAGACTTGGTTGTGTTGGAGGATCGATTTGTTCTCAAAGTGTTACAAGTCTTTGTGAGTGAACGTCGCACCATCAACAATGTGATTCTTACCAGAAACAACGTACTTGTAAGTTGTAATCCCATCTAATCCAACAGGCCCTCGTGGTGGAAGTGAAGAAGTTGAAACACCGACCTCAGCACCAAATCCATAACGAAATCCATCAGCAAAACGAGTTGAGCAATTATGAAACACTCCCGCAGATGACACCTGCGACTGAAAGAACTGAGCAGTAGTCTCATCTTCAGTAACAATGCAGTCCGTGTGTTTAGAACCAAACTGTTCAATGTGATCAATCGCTTCATTAATATTATTAACAATTATTACATTACACTCCAGATCACAGAATTCAACAGCGAAAGACTCAACTTCACCTGCTGAACTAATAATTCGACGAGTAGCAGAACAACCATTCAACTTAACTCCCTTTGCTTGACAATGAGACTCAAACTTAGGTAAGAATTCCTCAGCAACATCAGCATGAACAATAAGTGTTTCCATTGAATTACAAGCACTTGGGTATTGTGTCTTACTATCAATTGCAATGGAAAGAGCACTTGAGAGGTCAGCACTCTTATCAATGTAAACATGACAGATCCCATCAGCATGACCGAGAACTGGAATTGTTGTATTCTTTTGAACGAATTGAACGAACTCATTAGATCCTCTCGGGATTATTAAATCGATATCTTTATTACATTTCATCATCTCTGTTGTTTGTTCTCTTGTTGTTAGAAGTGAGATGGAGTCTGCAGGACAGTCGGTTTCTTGAAGGCTTCCTTTGATTGTTTGAACAATTTCTGTGCATGTCAGAACAGCTTCCCTCCCACACTTCAAAATAGTCCCATTACCCGACTTTATCGAAAGTGCTGCAATCTGAACTGCTGCGTCAGGACGGGCTTCAAATATAATCCCGAGTACTCCCAATGGAACTGACACACGCTTCAGTTCGAGTCCGGGCGAAAGCTCCCTGTGTATCTGAGTAGCACCAATTGGATCAGCGAGTCGCATAAGATCTTTGACTCCTGCAACGCTTTGATCTATCTTTCCGTCTTGAAATGTCAGTCGTGAAAGCATTGCCTTCGATACGTCAGTATCAGAAGAGGAGCGGCTGATGTCTTCTTTATTCGCTTCTGTAATTCTGTTTTTATTTCGTGAAAGTCCTTCCGCTACATGTCTCAGCGCTTCATTTCTTTGAGCCAATGACAGCCCTGCCACCGTCCGCGATGAGCTTCTCACCAGTCTGGCAATTTCTCTCACAGTCGACATGTTTAAGGAAGGCTTGAAGTAAAAGAAGATTATGAATCCTTCTTTTTATCGAAATCAGAGTTACCACTTTGATTACCTAAACAACTCTTCAGGCAAGTCAGAAGCAGACATAAACAGTAATCGATTACCCTCTGAGGACGTAACAGACTGAAGGGATTTGCAACCATTTAAAAAGTCAATTCCAACATTAATAATAATAAAATAACTCAGATCTAATTTAACTAACGAATCACAATAATTTAAAAAATAATTATCAATTGTCGTTAAGTTACTAAAACACGACAAGTCAAGTTCAGATATGGAACTACATCCGTAAAGGAAACTATCTCCAATTAACGTGACGTTGGTTAACGTTGATAAATTAATAGTTGTTAATGATGAACAGTTGTAAAGAAAACAATCATTTACTCGTGTGATAAGAATAAGACAAGGTAGGTACACACTTGACACTGAGTAACAATCTTGAAGAAATCCTATTCCGATTCTAGTAACGTCACAAAAAGATCGCAAATCAACAGACGGTAATGAAGCACACCCACAGAGGAAGTTATTATCTATGGAACAGACATTACAAATTCCTGACAAATCAAGTTCTGTTAACGAATAACATTCACGAAGAAAATTATCTCCAATTGCAGTAGTGTTATGAAAACATGATAAATCAAGTTTCTCAACAGAGGTGCATCTGTATAAGAAACTCCTACCAACATAAATAACACTCGTTAAACCAGACATGTTGATTTCTGTTATCGAACAACATTCACTTAGAAAATTATTTCCAATGCTGGTGGTGTTACAAAAACCTGACAAGTCAAGTTGTGCAATAAAGAAGCAACAACTCATAAAGAAACCATCAACATTAGTGATGCTATTAAAACCTGACAAGTCAACTTCGATGGGGAATTCGTATTTGTTTAGAAAATTTCGACCAACAGAAGTAGCGTTCAGATTTTTGAACGAAATCTTTTTAATTTCATAAGTAAGTAATTTGCTATCAAAGTTAAAGTGATCATCTTCAGAGAATGTCGAGGAATCTATCAAAAGAACTTCATCTTGACTGTTGGTATACCATTTTAACATCGACTCCCTCATGGTTTCATTTATAAAGAAAGACTTCCCAAATAATCGATCTCTCTTTTCAACAACACTCAACTCAGCATCAGATTGTATTCCGTATGAAATCAGTTTCTCATTTACATGAAGTACTTCACCATCGAATAGGAGTTCGACACCCTCCGGATCGATATGCCATTCGTCAGACACGACTGTCAGCACATCACCGACCACAGAATCGATAGTGGCTGTGAATAACACACTTGAGAATTCAGTATCAAGGAAGGTAACTGATACCTGCATATTAATTTATTGGAATTTCTAAAATATCAAAAAAAAAAAAAAAAAAAAAAAAAAAAAAATTCTTAAGAAAAAAAAACTTCAACAACAACTTTAATCCTTGACTACTAACACTGAAACATCCCCAGAAAGGGATCGCAGGCTATAAGTTAACTAACATCATATGATTTATTTATTTTATCGAAATTAGGTATCAATTTACCAGAGAAGAGACGTAGATCGAACAGAAGCAAGTGACTACCTGAAGTAAGTGAACTAACACATACAACTAACAGGCAATGCTGATGACGTCAAGGGACTTAAATGTTTGACTTATAATTATATTAACAATCTACTATCAAGTTACCCCTAAGTTACTTTTTGATAAAAAAAAAAACTTTTTTTTTATCACTATCACTACTTCGTGGCACACCATGGTGGAGTACTCTTCTACAACAAATGTAAGAAAGTATAAAGTGTAGTTTAGTGTATGACTATTTAGCCAAAGTGGGAGGGGAAAAAACACTCCAATGTTTTTAGCAGAAAAACAAAAAAAAACATAAAACTATTACAATGGTTAATAATAAACAAACGTAGCAATGCTACGATAAAAGGTAAACGAGAAAAAAATTAATAATAATTTACTGCACTCCGAAGGGGCTTCAGTTTTACAGAAACCACGATAAGGAAGTCATAGCAAATAAAATGGCAATACGTAACCTGGAAAGGTTAGTAACTTTAAACCTGCAGGGAAAAAAAAGAAATGTAAATAAATTCCCGTCTGACAGAAAAAATGCTTTTGGTTTGCCCCCCTCCCCCTGAAAACAGTTATTATTCCTCCATTACAAGAATACTCCGACAGACCAGCTGGTCTAAGGCAGACAAACGTGCAAAGATTGGAACTGAGAGTGTAAATAAAAAAAAAAAAAAATAGAATAATTACTAAAGTGCAGGGACGGATTTCTGGAATAGCAAACAAAATAAAAAAAGGGGGATCGTAACAACTGTGCGCACCAAACTTTTTTCGAAGGAACAGATATTTATTTGTGAAGAACTTGAATTCCTTTTGCACAAAAAAAATATTCCGTTTATAAAATATGGTGGTTTCGGCTGTCAGAGGGTTAATTAAACATAACCCAAAAAAAAAAAAAAAAAAAAAAAAAAGATAATACTAAGAAACTATGTAATAAAAATAAATAACAGAATTAGAAATATGATAAATAACAAAAAAACAGCCATCGCTTCGTCAGCAACGGAGTGAGCTTGGGCAAAACCTTTAGATAGATACAAAAAAATCGAATGCAAAAGTTCGTAGGACAACAAACAAATAATGGATGGATTCAGGCTAAAATTAAGAAATCTTTCTTCAGACCAGACCATTCCCTTACCTAGCCCTCTTCAGCGAAGAAAGTAATGGGGACACTGCAGTGTCAGGCCTGTCCTACTCTTGCCCCTTCTCAGCAAAGGGACTACGTCAAATTAGTTATTGGGCAAACTAGCGTTTACTACACAAATAGTTTCAGAACGGGCGTTTATTACAAAATCCAAAATGGCTGGGGGGCCCGAAAAACCATACCAGAACGGGTATTAAGCTGGGAAGAGTGCAAGGGGGGGGAGCCCCTAATAAAAGCCAACCTCTCCCGTACAAAGTCTGCCTGTCCCGTACAAAGTCCAACCTCAAAAAACAAATTTGCTACTAATGGATATTAAGCTGGGAAGAGTGCAAGCCCCCCCCCCAACCCCCCCCAAGGGGGGGGAGCCACTAATAAAAGCCAACCTCTCCGACCTCAAAAAACAAGTTTGCTACTAATGGATGTTAAGCTGGGGAAGAGTGCAAGCCCCCCCCCCCCCCCCCCCCCCCCCCCCCCCAACCCCCCCCCAAGGGGGGGGAGCCCCTAATAAAAGCCAACCTCTCCCGTACAAAGTCTGCCTGTCCCGTACAAAGTCCAACCTCAAAAAACAAATTTGCTACTAATGGATATTAAGCTGGGAAGAGTGCAAGGGGGGGCCTTGCGTTCCGCCAAGAACTTGGCGGAACGCAAGCCCCCCCCCCCAACCCCCCCCCAAGGGGGGGGAGCCACTAATAAAAGCCAACCTCTCCCGTACAAAGTCCAACCTGAAAAAAAAATCCAGGAAAAAAAAAAATGCCCTCACCCAGGATCGAACTGGACGGTTTACAGCCATTTTGGATTTTGTAATGAATGGCCGTTCTGAAACTATTTGTGTAGGAAAGACCCCTTTACCCTTAGTTATTTCTTTTACTGTTTAACACAGTCCCCCTATTAGACAGGATCATCAAATTTAATAAAAAATAATGAAGTAAAAGAAAAGTATTCATTTCTGCAGTTTCCTAATAGAATATGTAGTTTCAGGAGCCTTAATCTTATACTCGTCCCTTTTTAGGCCTTCATCAGTAAGTTCTAAGGGACTTCATTTTATCTAAAACAAACCACTTAACAGTCTCCCTATTAGATAAGACAAGGAAGTCCAATACATTGCGTACTGAGCTTTGCTGTGTGTAAACCACGGGCGCATGTACCAAAAAAGAATACGGGGGTGAAACTTTGACAATGTAAAAACAGTAACCACTTTAGGAACCAAAAAAGAAGGGGGGTTAACTGTTCGAGTTTGTACGTAAAATACAAATGTTTTGTATCATAAATAACATACCGATAATTTAACATTAGTTCTGAGATACAGTGACTAAAGGTAATGTTAGTGTAGGTATACACTCTGCGATTGACGTAAATACTTTACATTATAATAAATGTTTCTAACTTAGCTGCATACACATCTCTTTTTCCGTGTTGTCATTCAGTGCAGTACGGAATCGAGTTATTCAATTTTGAATTAATCGTGAGCCCTGGGAAACCAAAACCAGGGTATAATGTAATACGGCAGAGTGTAGGTTTCACCTACAAATTACTTGCTTAAAATCAACAATTCTTTGAAAAAAATATGTTAGCAAAAATTGCTAGTTCGTAGCACACTACTAGCGGAGCACTCACCTTAAATAAATTATGGTAGCGTTATCCAGAATTCAGTTAGAAAATCTGAGGGGGTTGCATAATCCAACAAATAATGTTGGGGTGACGGCATGAAGAAGGGGGGAAAAAGAGAGCGGATAGCCCTCAGATTTTTCCATTAGAAATCGTAAACACGAGTGAATGCTTGCCGGGAAGTTTTAATTGTGCGCAACCAACGAAATCCTAATAAAGGAAAAGGTTAGCTACCCTGCCACAATTCTCTTTTTTCTACCGAACAAACGGGTTTTTGTAGTTACAAAAAATAATATCATCCAATCTAATTAATAATTCGTAAGAAGGACATCAAATAAAATAACGAATCGGTTTTTAGCCAAATACAAACTGATGACTACGAGGGGTCTGGGTAGCCCGCATCAGTAAGGACCCAATCGCGAAGATTGTAGTTTCATAGTATCGGCTGGAAGTGATCGACTTCCAGCTTCCACCTTGCCCAGAGGCTAACAGGTTGTAAACAACTAAAGAAAATAAAAGAGGGAGTGGGGGGAAGGTGAAAAAAATAAAAAAATTTCTTTCTTTCATATACATCTTTCTTTATAATGCCCACACTCCACGAAAGAAAATAGAAAACCCCGGAACAGTACCGAGGATCGTTCACCCCCAGTTGTCCAAAGCTTTAGAAATGTACCACAAAAAAATTGGGCAGCACATAGCCATGTCACTCAGCAAGAAATGAAAACCAAAAGGATCAGGTAACATGACAGTCAGTTTAAGGTCATAACTGCGCCGGACCTAGAAATCTTTCTTTGGATCCTTCGGCATCATTATTATTTTTTTTTTTTTTTAAATCGCTTAGCGACACTGGACATCGTGAAACACGGGAACTTAACAGTGGTACCGATACTGACAAATCTGCGAAAAAATTGCATCGCAGAACCGATTGAGAGGAATCTCCCAGTATTAACATTTGTTAATAGCGAGGTGGCCTTAACACGGAGATCTGAATCTTGGTGCTATGAGCAAATAAAAAAAAAAGAACCAAAAAAAAGAAAAAAAGAATTTTTAAATTCTATCAGCTGCCATTTGAGAAACAGTTCCGTGATGTGAACAGGAACAGCATCTTCTCAGCTACGCACTTTTTGGCATTGCGATCAATTTCTTTTTTATTCTTAATCTCTTGGCAGATCTTTTGAATGTGAGAGGTGTTTAGAAAAAGAAACACAACGATAACCCTTTTTAGGATTATCACGCGAATCACACAAAATGAAATCTATTCCTCACTTCACAAGACAAAACCAACGTGAAAAATTACTGCTCAGCAATGTGTCGCTTACTGAAATCAAATGGAATTGAAATCAGGTTTTCTCCAAGTTTGAGCATCAGTACACCCGCTGACTTGCGATGAGAAAGCTACGACTTGTATGAAGGGAGCTCCTACTGGATACTGAAGATTAAGTCTTTCATTGTAATACTTCCAAATCGGGTGGTCTAAAGTAACCTTTTCAATGCTATCTCCAGACAGTAAATCTTGACAAGTATGAATTGAAGACTCGGGTAGCACATCATCTAATAATCCATGAAGTGAATAAACAGATTGTGCAATACTACAATCTGTGTATAAACTACACAGTTCAATGTGTTGTAGGCTGGTACAGGAATTTGCGAAATTCTCGTTGCATATTGCAGGCAGTTGGAATGTTTGCGAGAAATCTCTAAAATTTGATATAATGTTAACAATCACACCCACTAACGAGTAAAATCGACTGGTTGCTCCGCCAATCACACCAAAGTTGACAACTTCTTGAAGTAGCGTACAGCTAATGTGAATCTGCTCATGTTGTGATTCTCCCAACGTGTCTGAATCTGTGACCTTAGCAAGTCGCACAGTCCTCACAACGTCTATTGCTGGTTCGGGTTCGTACCCGTTGTAAGATAAGAGGACAGAGTCAGCCTTAACAAAAATAAATCTCATCATATTATCGACAGATGCCGCCACAGCACTCAGAAAAGTATTTATCATCTTCGGAGATTTTTTACTCTGAAGAATTATTTCAAATGCGGTAACTTTTCCTCTATAAATAGTGAGTGTCCCTCCTATTTTAGTAGAGAGGCTGTTCCTTTTCGTACCATTTAAATAATGAGCAAGTTCAGAGCTATTTGAACTCAAAGCATCAGAGAGAGCCCGGGAAATGTTTCTACTCCGAAACGTTGTCGAGAAGCTGAATTCTTCGACTCCGACTTCGTCTTCAGCGATGGCGGATTCCTCTTCCACCCAGTTCCAGACCTGAGGTAAGAAACGTCTGTATTCTTTCATCACATCAATAATATCAGCACAGCAGAGTAATATTCGACTCATCGACTTGTGAGTTGCTATCGCAGTTTTGTAGTATTCTGACGCCGTGTCCAGGTCCATATTTCTAATCGCCTCAGCACATGTGAAGGTCGCCAACAGCTGAAGGTGCAACCGACGATTCACACGAACGTTGTACAAAAATGATAAAAACATCACAGTCAGGATAGCCATCATTCCTCCTCCAGAGAGCAGTCCAATTAATAAAGAAAGACCACTTCTAATCGTCTTTTCTTTGAGATAATTCGTTACGTATATCGCTAATCTCCATTCACGACTACCGACTGTTACAGACCTCCAAACAACATCACCACTGTAGGTGACTTGTTTGTCAGTAATATTTATTGGAATTCTGGTTAAACCATCATAAGCAAATATGAGCTCACCATTAGCAGTTTGGTCATAAATTAAAACACTGAAATCAGACATCATTGACAACGGAACAGCTTTCATAACTACTTCATTTATACGAATCGAAGTTATAGTGAGACCAGCTGTTCTGTTGACTGAGACAGCTGTTGCGAATAACACACACTGCTCACCAGGTACTAAGTGAGTCACCATTGCTGATGCTTCTGTTCTATCTGTGGATATAGCTGCTTCCATAACATCTAAAGAGCGTGGTACAGCACCAACATCATTTCCATGAACACTAAAGGTTAAATCATTAAGTGTGATTGGAACAGTTGCAATAACAGGATAATATGTTTCCTTAACGTCTTGTCGTACTCTCGTGTAGTCTTCTGAAAGTCTTGTTATTGTTTTGTATTGAGAATTCATTAAATGATCTGTTTCAAAATCGATCCTTTCATCATCACCATTAACTCTCACAACCCATTCTATTGCCTGAAGGTATCCAGAGTGTTCCCGCAGTGATAATTGTTTTACAAAAGTCTCTAAAACAGAATCTTGATGAAGTCCTCTTTGCTGTTCAAATAGACCGGCGAATGCTGCTGCATCTTGACTAGCAAGTTGAATCTCGAGTAGCAACGCGCTTGATAAAGTATCTGATATATAATTATGTTGTTTATTAATTGTATTACTCTGCTGAAGTTGAACATACAGAGCCACTCCATATCCAAAAACAACTCCAATCCCCAAAACAATTGCAAACCGCAGCCACAAGAAGACCATTTCATTCCTTTTTTTGTAGCTTTTTTTAAAAAAAAAATTCGTTTATTAAAAAATAAAAATACCAATAAAAGTCAAATTAATTTAACGTTTTCATTCAAATATGAAAATATTGAACACGTCAGAGTAACGAATACCAAAAAAAAAAAAAAAAAAACTTAAACTACAAAAGGAAGACCATCAGCAACAGAATTAATAGAGATGTTATCATCTCAGTACTTGAAGTACCACTGCAGTAGAATAGAGTTAAGTCTGAAGGGCAATGTTGAATTAAACTAACAGTTTGACATTGAGCTATGTAGTTTGGAAGACAAGAAGGAAATACTTTACCAAGACATCGAAGCAGAGGTCTAAAACAGTGAGGATGATTAGAACAATCATAGTAAGCAGCAGTACCAACACATATCCCAGCAAGACAACTGTCGCTTGAGGTGAAAGAATTTCCATCAGAACAGAGAGTTCCATCTGGTTTGTTAATTTGAAGACAGAGCCCATCTGACTGACAAGTCACTGTAACACATTCAGGATTTGATGAACGACAACTTCTTATTAAATCAGTTCTGGGTTCTATACATTGAGCAACACCAACACAAACACCTGATTCACAAGTGTCGTTTATGGTTTTTGAATTGAAATCAGAACAGGCTGTACCGTCAATTTCACTTTTATAAACACATCGACCTTCTTCACAAGTTAGATTCCTGCACGTTGATATAGGATCAGGGCAGACTACTCCTCGGCAGAGATCTATTTTGTTTTTACTAACTTTGCTTATGACAGCTGTGCAGATGCCGTTGTTACAGATTCCCAGTTCACATGGTGTTCCAGTGGAGGGGATTTCGATACATGTTTTTGTAGATAGTTCCGCACACTTGATATCAACGCATTCAGAAGTTGGAAAAGGACAACGATATTTTACAGTCATGTTACCAGTTGTCTCACAAATCCGACCTGCCAAACACTTTCCGAAATAACATCTCCTGTCATCACCACAAGTTACCCCGTCATCTACTTCTGTGTAGTCACATCTACCTGTTGACGGATTGCAAGTTGGATTCGTTCGACAGACTCGTTCTGGACAGCTGACGTGATCATCACATAAATGAGAACAACTACTGAGTTCTTGAATCCAAACACCTCCTCTACATATACAGTCATCCTCCCAACAGTTTCTCGTAGCTTGTTGAACTTCTGTTAAATTAGTTAGTTGCTGTTCTTCAGCAATGCATTGAAGACTCTTGTCATGCCGCTGATCAATTCCGATTAAAGTAAAACCTGATATGACGGTGGGTAGTTCTGCTTCAATTGTTTTTGTTATCGAAATAGAAACCACCTCTGACACCTCTACTTGTTGAGATGATGTCAAGGTTGGAGTTGTTGGTGCTGTGCATGTAGTCAGAGATACTAACGACAGGAGGACCATAAACACTCGCATTGTAATTCCTGTTGGAATAAATAAAAGTTGTAATCGGAGGAAGCGCATTGGAACTGCCAGACAGTTTCTATCTCACCGTTCCTGTGAAAACTACGATATTTTAAAACACTACAAACAGACAGTGTTTAATCGTAACAACGGCAACGGTCTGTCACCGGGAAAGACTTTTACTTATCGTAAATCGTACTTACCATTGAGGGGGAACTTGGATAAATAAATCAAGGTTGAGGAGGGAGGGGTAGCTTCGCAACTATATGTTCTGTTCTTTCACACTTTGCAAGCTTCGATTTATATGAAGACAGATCTGGGGAAGTCATTGTTGCAATAAAGAGTAATCAGTCAGCTTTCCTCAATACGCAAACAATACCCAGTTCTAAGTCGCATGAAATGTTAAAGCTCAGCCTTTTGATAATCTGTGAAGTTATCAAGGAGGCCTTTCCAGCTAAAACATAATAGGAGTCGTTACTCCTATTTTCTTTTATATTCACCGTTTGCTAATCACACCTCCGTTTTTATTGGAAACAAACTACACACGTTTGGAAGGAAACAAAAGAAAAATCACACACGGCAGGTAAAGTGAGGAAATAAAAAACGAAAAAAAAACCAAATAAAAAAAGGTACTATAGTCTCTACAGACCTGGGTAAAATCTTGGTAATTTCTTTTGAAATTCAACGTAATGCGGGTATTTGGAAGTCGTGATTCCCTCACTTAGTGTAGAGCTCCCAAGAAAGAGTTGTGCAAGAAAAAGACATCCGGGAGAAGCCCAATTTAAATATGGAGCATGTGGCAATGTAAATAGAAAACATGAAAACCAAATACACTGCTCCGAGGCGTAGTTCGGATGGCGAACGACAGAAAATAGTTTTGAGGTAAAGAAACCAACTTTATGAACAGCAGTAGCTTTATCAGAATGCTTTACAACTTGGAATACTTGATGTTGTTCATCAGCAATGTGTTCTAAAGTAATAAAAAACAGCATACAACAAGTACAGAAGTAATCCCACTTTCCAAGAGGGACATCCCTGACCTCATCAGCGCAAAACACAATCGGAAGAGAAAAGCAAAGAATTAAAGTCATCTGGTAAATTGTAATTATAAAAAAGTTAAAAAGAAACCATACAACTGGGTTTTGTAAAAATGTAAATTTTGAACGGATGATAGGCCATCTGTAATCAATCTCTCCTCCCCAAAATTTCAACGGGTTCGATGGAAATCCGTCTCTCAAATAAAAATTATAAGTAAGTTTAGAACTCCACAAAACCATACAAAAACACATCAAACGAATCCTGTTATCAGTAGGAAAGTGACTCAAAGCAATTAATGAATACATAACAGGCATTATAGTCCACAACTTATCAACCTGACCAACATGACCAGACAATGTCGATGTTACTAACGCACCAGTTGCGAATAACAAACAAGTCCACAGACAACAACGAAGAGCTGATTTGCCTTGAAGTCCCATCTGAAATTCATTGTATGTTTGAAAAACTGCCATACCACTTAGAGACATAAGGCAAACTATAGCAAAGATTTGTCTAAATTTCTTGTTTGTGTAGTGGCATAAGACACTTCCAATTGGATATATGATTGCTAAATCAAAAAATGATTTCGTGAAATCTGAATTCGTTCTCGTTGATAAAACTAAAGCAGCGACAACAAGAAGGAGCTGAATTAAGATAAAAGTAGCAACCTCTGATGAATTAATATACTGATATGAGAATACAGTAGACAGTCCAATCAATGATAAACAAAACCCTAAACGAGTTGGAGACAACTCTGGCCATTCAGACTGAAGAGGGAATGCGTGAGTAGTAACGTCTAAAACAGAAAGACCAACAGTCATAACAATTAGCAGCTGAGCCATTTGTTTACCCCTTCGTGGTGCTTCTGATACTAAATATCCAATCACGTTACTCACAATCGAAAAGTACACTGCTGGCCATATCAACTTAGATGCGCACTCACAACGATCTCTGAGCAGATCCATTAGTAGCACAGTTGCAATTCCCACAGCGACCATCGCCTTTCTCTTGTCACTTCCTTCATTTCTAAGAAACAACGCCACACAACTCACAAGGCAAACACTGATGCCTATGCAGTTTTGAGGTACTTGTAACATTTTAGTAGTATTTGTCTGGGGAATAAAAAGTATTTCAGTTACAAACAATACTCTCTGTCACAGTTAGTAGGGAACATGTGATAACTTACCTCATCATTGTGTTTTATCTGAAAAAGAGAGAGAGAAGACAAATTAAAACAATTCTACTGATCGTAAACTTAAACAGACTAAGAAGCCACTTATCATACCAGCAAGCTCCGGTCAGGCAGCTGCGAATATTTAATACCACAGCCGTCTCTTCAGCGCGCTGTGACTTACAAGACTTTCCGCTCTGTAATATATCGCACCAATGCGATTGCTTCAGTTTTTTTTTTTGCGGAAGTACCCCAGCAGAGATGAAGAAAGAGCAGGTTTTTCTTTCGTGCAAAAGGCAAGGGAGAGGTGTCTTTATTTTTATTTTTTATTTTTTCTCTTCTCATTTCCTGCTCTATTTCACATGGATATAATTTTTCTCCGACTGAGGGTTTGACATAGAAATCTATGGTTGGGTAGACTTCGCACTCCTGTTGGCTTACTATCTTAGTAGTGGGGTTTTGGGTGGTCAATAAAAGATAAAAAGAAAAAACACCTTCAACAAGAAGGGAGGAAAATAAAAACAGAAGAAAAAAGAAAAAAAAAACTTTAATTTATTTTTTTTGAAACACAAAATTTTCGTTTTCCTATTATTTCCAATTAGGGTTTAGGTTCTTGTTGGAAGGTTCCAACCTCCTAGCAGTCTCGTGTAGTCCCCTAGAAGCTAGCCATGGACAGGGGACATTCGGCAAAGACAACTCAACCGGTTAGCAAAAAAAGGCCACCCTAAAAAACGGGGTTACCTCTAATTTCAATTTGCTAGGAAAACACGATCGGCGACAAAATTCTAACTCGCGCCTATCGTCCTCCTCTCAAGGCAAGCACCAAGTGAAGAACAGATCCAGCGGTAATGTTGTAATCTTTAGCAGTCTGTTTTTTTCTTCTTTTTTTTTTTTTTTTTTCTAAAATTAAATTTATTTTACACAAAACACAAACCTTGTCATCAGCCATCTGCCTACCTCCAAAGATGAGTCTCTGCTGTGCAGGTGGGATACCTTCTTGTTCTTCAACTCTCTCCTGTTTGATAATAAAGTGATGAAGAGTTTTCTATTTATAAAGAGGTGTGTAAATAATATAGTGGAGATACCTTAATCCTTTCAATCTTGCTGCTTGCCTCAATATCGAACTCGATTTCTTTTCCAGTCAGAGTCTTCACTTTAATCATCATTTTGTTATAAAGTTTGGTTGGGAACAAGTTGTAAAAACAAAACAAAAAAACTGAAGACAAAAAAAAAAAAGGGGTGGAAAATAATATTAATAATAATTTTTACATTGACAAGAAATAGTATCTCGCAGACGGTACCAAGAAATGCACCAAACATTTCGAATGAGAGTTTTTTTAAACTTTCTTCGGTCGGTAAAAGTTTCTCGTTTGTTAAAAGGAAAAGAGGAAAGGTGTCAATCAAACAACGAGATCTGGGAGTTCCTTTTCCCCCACACTATAAGAATAATAATTTAAAAAAAAAAAAAAAAAAAAAAAAAAAAACTTAGCGAAGAAACAACAAAAAAAGAAAAAAGAAAGATACGCAGAAATGACGGTTTTCTTAGTCTCGTGTCCTCCTCGGTGGGTGGAATTTTCTTCAAAAAAATCAATAAAAAAAATGCATAAAAACAAAGGGGAAAAAAGATAAAAATAAGTAAACCTTTAGAACCTCCTCTTCAGTACTGGTATCCCCCTCAGCTACTTAGTATACTTTAAAGAAATCTTTTGTCCTCGCAGTGGGGGCACCGAGTTCTTTGTTTGCTTCGTATAAACTGTTTCTGAGGGAAGTATACCAAAAAGAAGTTTTTATTGGATTCTTCTTCTTTACACAATGCTACAAGTTTGCCTTACCCACTCAGTTCCTCAGAGTGTTTTGGGCAATCGTTGGAGATGTGACCCTGCTCACCGCAATTGTAGCAGGTTTTCCCGCTGCTGCAGTCTCTTGCCATGTGACCCTGCTCACCGCAATTGTAACACTGACCTCCACCACCGCCACCACCACCCTTTCCGCCACCTCCGGACTTTGTGCACTCTCTGTTGTGTATTTTAGAAACAAATAGAAGATATTAACACATGGGTATGTGATTGATTTGAGTAACATACCTCGCAAAGTGTCCGTATCCACCACAGTTGTAGCAAGTATTGCCACCTCCACCGCCATTACCGTAGCCACCTCCTCCTCCGTACCCTCTGTTGTTATATGAAGTGCAGTGTCTGTGTTGTGTTGTTTTGAGAGGATACGAACAGGTGAGGGTAAGATAATGAAATTACAAACTTTGCCATGTGTCCGTATCCACCGCAGTTGTAGCAGTTGCCGTCACTTCCCTTACCTCCTCCCTTTCTGCCACCTCTGTTGGAGACCCAGTTACCTCCTCCTCCTCCTCCTCCTTCGCTGCAGTCTCTCGCTAAATGACCTTTGCCACCGCAGTGGTAGCAACTTCTAGTCTCCCCCTTGGATTCGTGTGGACAATCTTTTTTTTCGTGTCCCACCTCATCACAGTTGTGACACATCCGAGGAGCGCTGCAATCTCTTGACAAGTGACCAGCTTCACCACAATTATAACATTCTCTGTTTCCATCTTTTCCATCTTGAGTGCAGTCCTTCTGCATGTGATCATTGCTTCCACAATTGTAACACCCTGACATTGTTATATTAGAATTAGTATTCAAACAAGGCAACTGTTCCTTCCTTTGAAACAAATAAATATGAGAACTAAAAATAGATATCCCGACAAGGATAATAAATTATTAATAAAAAGGAAAGGCAACGTGTAAATATATATTAACTCTCTAAACCTAAGAAGCTGCCAACAGCTGAGCTAAAGAGCTGCTTACGTTGTTAGGTATTGCAATTAACAGTGATAGATGTGGTCTTTGAGTTGTTAATAGAAAATTATTATAGCGTTCGGCAATAAGTAGATTGGTGAGACCGTTGTACTTTTCTATATTAGGTTGAACGTAACTCCAGAATAATCGAGTGTCTGTTCTTCCTGGTACTCGTGGGAGAACAGACAAACGACGAGCAGCTCTGCTGATTACTGCCGGGATCTCATCGCTGTTTGCCTCCCATTGGCATGAATTAAACGTTCTTTGGTTTTGTGACATTCTCCACCATCTTTGTAACATTACAGCTGCGGTAGTACGAAGATACTTTAGATCAAGTTCAGCCATCGTTCTCCTCCACCACCTCTGAATTAAAGTAGCATAGCAGTCCCTTTCAATGATCTCTTTCTCTGATTGCAGCTGTCGTTCGAGTTCTCTTCTAGCCTCGCGAAGTTGTTGTAATTTCCTTCTTGCTAGAACGCCTTTCCAAAACACCTGAAGTTTGGTAGCGAAGTCGTGTTGTGCTAAGACTGCTTCAGTAGGTCTCACGACATGTTTAAGATGAAATAAATAGTAATTCAGACTACAATAAGGAACTGTTTGTGAGAATTCAACGCGAGATCGATATTTTGAACGAACTTTAAAAGAAGTTCCTGAAAAAGAACGGAGGCCAGACCAACGAGCACGTTGCCTTGTTCTTTTTAACACAGCTGCAAGTGATGAATGGCTTCCGAGATATTCACAAATAGATGACATCCGATGATCTACGAGAACATTTCTCGGACTAAATGAACATTCAGACCAGCGTTCTTTACGACTACTGAACTCTCCAAACGAACGATTCTGATCCTCTGAATCAATTTCACTCTCTACTTCATTTTTAATGATCTCAGCTAAGTCACTTGGTGTCGCTGTTGATCTTTCAGCAATCATATTTAATTTACATCCAACAGACATCCTTTTGTGTGTCAGAGCTCTATGAATGGATCTTATTTTTGATATTGGCAGAGAAGCACTTTTCCTCATTAAATTGATATCTTGCCAAGTAAACTTGTTTCCTCCAGGGTTGAAGGTGTCGATGATTGAGTTGAGGTTGTCAGTTCGTCTCTTAAAAAATAATTTCAATTTTCGGATTCTATTTGTAAATGATGGAAATGAATCGAGCATCCCACAAGATAATAAATAAGACAAAGCGATGTGTCTTTTTCCATATTTACCCTCACTAAAATTTGGGAAATAACAAGAAGCAGCAAACCCGACTGACTCAACGCTATCTCTGTGGACTGATTCACTTAATTCTCGTGAGTCTTTTCTGTTGTACTCTTCAGCTATTCTGGAAAAATCTTCTCCAAAAAGACTCTTTCCTCTACTTTTTCTAAGTCTTTCAACAGTCGCAATACTAAACCTGCTTTGTCTCCTTCTTACTTCTGATTGAACAGTCTGAATAGCAACCAGAGAAACACAACTTACGATTATTATCACTCTCGGATTCTGTAATTTAGAAAATGGAATTGGCAACATACACACTTCAGATATATTCTCTGATACGTGATCAGGATACTTTATAGAATGAAGACCAATACTGTAAGACGATGATTCATGAAGTGAATTACCAAGAAAACCACACTTAGCTCTGTGTCTGAGAATGTAATCAGATATAAGTTCTGTTTCAATTGAAATTGGGGTGCCAGATGAACAGGCTCGGAGGTTATTGGCGGCAAGTTGGAGTCGTTTTTGTAGTTGGGTTGGTTTGGCAGGTCGTTCAAAATATCCCATTTGAATAGAAGACTTCCTGTTTAGTTCTGAGAATCTCTCATCGTCTGTAAATGAACAAACAGAATAACCAGGTGTTCGTTTTTCAGCGATAATCGATTTCGGAATTAACGTCTCTTCTGAAGGATCCTCCATCTGTATCGATCGCTTTTGTGTAATCGTTTGGAGCATCGTCGCGAACAAAAATCTATTTTTTAGTTTTTGATAAGCTTTACCCTTTGAAATCCTTCCACTTAGACTTTTATAAAATTGATGTGGTGCTCTCAACAGTCTCATCCGTCTCTGTTTTGCTAGTAATTCTGCCTTGAGAATCTGATTTTTAAAGTGCCATTGTGAGTTTATTATTTTATTGCAAGCTGAGAAAGGATAATTCTCGAAGAGCTCACTTGACTTTGAGTCTTCTAACGAATATCCTCCCAGAGCATGGAGCGATGCTAGTTTTACATGAGGACGAGATACTGACGGGTTGTTTCTTTCTTCCCGACGTTTACACAGAAACTTTCTAACAATTCTTTGACAATTCACTACCGGTTGTAAATAAGACGCAGCAGCCATCACACAAGCTGTGCGATTACTGCTTTCCGCAGCAATTCGATTTTGCTTTCGCAGGAGGTCTTCTGCTTCTTTGACGAGGGGAGATGGAGGTGTGAATGTATTTCTTAATAGTGGGTTTCCAGCTATCCGAAACTTAATAACATCAGGTATCACTGGGTCTTTTATTAATTGTACGACTTGTTCTTGAATCTTAGAGCAGTATAATCCCACAGTTCCCCACGGAGATCTGTTCGAAAGGTATTTTTCTAAAAAATGTAAATTAACGACAAGTATCGCAGTTTGATCAGAAAAAGCTTCAACAGCAGTATTAATAAGTTGTCTTAAATGCTTTATTGTAAAATCGTCGTGGTTGAGTGACAACCAATGAAGTTTTTCAAGTTTCGATTCTCTTATTTTGGTACTGGAGCAGAGTTTCCTTAGAGCGATTCGAATTTCTTGAAGCCGAGTAACTTCATTTTGAACTATCGTTCTATTTGATTCGGTAATTCTACGAGTGTGATCTCTTGAAAATTGATGTCTTCGAAATGATGGAACCAGTAGATCGTTCCACAGTATTTGAAGGTGGGCAAGTAGGATAGACCAGCTTAGCATTTCGTTGAGTGTTTTTCGTTTTTTATTTCCATCCAGTGTTAGATTATTTTTGTATTTATCTGGATCAGATCCAGTCCTTTCTAGTTTTGAAAATAATTCCAACCTCGCCCATCTGGCATAATTTTGCATTTCCTCTGAACAACCTTCGAATTTTCCCAAATTCAAGTTGTCTTTTTTCGTTAATTTTTGTGTTTCTTCGTCGTCGCTTCCAACTCGTTTTCGGTGTTTCCAAAATCGTTGTAAATGTTTGTCAGTTCCGCAGTCATATTTAAACGATCCGCCACACTTTGGGGACACCCATTCACAGGATACTTCATCAAGCTCCATATTGTTTTGACTGGTAGGTGATGGAAGGAATCTCAAATATATAATCAGGAAACACTACCTCAGTATTGCTACTTAGAGTTGCAAAGTACTTGTCTTCCATGTTGGGGATTGACTAAAAACTAATAAAAAAAAAAAAAAAAAAAAAAAAAAAAAACACTTCACTCGTCGTACAGGAAGGTACACAGTTCCGTTGAACTGTTTCTCCTTAAGAAAATAAAAAAAAATAAAAATAAAAATAAAAACACAAAAAAAAATTCATCGTAGGCAACGCATGGGAAGTAAAGAGAGAACCAGCTAGGCAGCATAACATACTCTTCGGATGTGAAAATCGCAGAGAATGATTTCCCTACATAAGGATCGTTCAAATCTGTTTTTATTGCTATCTAACAATGTTCAACCGTTCTTCTTCTGTACTATTTGTTCAATAAGTTCGTGAAGAAGATTAACAGTTGGAAACGGAAATGCAACAGGCGATATTATAACGCATTCTTAAGTAGTTAATAAGATAGAAAAACATTTTCCAGCAGTCTGCGCCATGAATATTCATCTCGCTTCCCATAACTTTTCGTTTTTTTCTTTTTCTTTTTCCTTTTTTTTTTTTTTGTCCCCCAAGCCACCTTTATTTTTTTTTTTTTTTTTTTTTTTTTTTTGGCGGCCGGGTTCTTCAATTTTTACAAGGCAATCTGAACTCTCAGCTATTCCTTGTTTGTACAACCCACTCACTTTTCGAGAGCAAGCAAACAATTGGACACACGCATTATGTACTTGCGGAACAGCTAGGCTTGAAGTGCCTTAACTAGAAATAAGCAAAAAGAAACATGCGAAACAGCTTTCAGGATTACTGAGCGAAGAGTTCGTTAAGGAAATCGCTGATTGCTTTGCGAAGATCTTGTCCAGAGAGTTCTTTAACTTCGATGATTTTTCTCATTAAAGCTGATCCAACAACAAGACCATCAGCTCCTAAAACACGAACAGCTTTAACTGCTCTGTTGTTTGAAATACCGAACCCAAGAATACATTTCTTATCATCGGTGTTATCTTTTATCTTTTTCCATGTCGCCTGGTACGTTGTTTGCAAATATTCATCAAGACTTTGTCTCGCTCCAGTTACACCCATAACACAAGTGTTGTACAAGAAGGTATCGACTATGCCGGATATTTTGTTTAATCTCTCACCACTCGTAAAAGGTGAAGCCAACGGTATGAATGAAATATCGGATTTATTCAATTCATCTTTAAGTTCGTGAGTGAACGGTTCTTCAAAAGGTAGATCAACTATGATAACTCCTGATATGCAATCTTTGCTTGCCTCAATCCATCCCGGTCTGAAAGTGTTGTAGTATCCCATTAGGATTACTGGAAGGTTGAATCCGACTTTTCTAGCTTCTTTGATTAATTCTATAACTGTGAATATAGACTTGCAATCTCCTGAGATTGATGCCAGTGCGCATTCTTCGATAACAGGACCATCACCAACTGGGTCTGTGAATGGAACTCCGACTTCAACAACATCAACGCAACCAGACTCTTGAAGCGACATCAGTACGTCAATGGTCTTTTCTTTAGTAGGATATCCTCCAGTCACATACACAAGGTTACAAAACCCTTTCTTGAAGGCAGCTTGAAGTGGTCCTCTTCCAAACGTCATATTATTTTTTTGTGTGATATCGGCTGTTGAAATACTAAGCTAACTAACTAAGTAATCCCCCACTTCAAAGCATCACATGGAAATGCGAATCACAAAGACACACAAGGCTATCCATCACCTAGACCTTCTAATACGATGCTTGTGTCAATTATTTCACTTAACCAGCTGGTAGGAGAAACACAACTACTCGGGCTGTTACATGAGGGTTCCACTACAGTGATTTCTGTTACATTTAGTGGTTCTTTCATCTGATTAGAACCAGACGTCGTCTCTTCTGGTTGTTGTGCATCACTCACAAAACTATTCTCACGATGTGGTGTTGTGTTCTCAACTCGACAGGTTGATGTAACTGATTCTACTTTCTTTCTTTTTAAGTTAATTATATCTAACTCTAACGAACCTATTTCTCGTTTTCTCTTTTCAAGTGATTTTTCGAGTTTCTTAATAGTCTTCTCTTTCTCGAATATAACGAAATTGAGTTCTGACATGTCTTTCTCGAATTGGTGTACGAGGCACTGTTCGTATCCTTGTTTTATCTTATTTAATATTCCTTGAAATATCGGATTAATGATGTCTAAAATTTCCATAAAAGCCATTCTGTACAGAAGCAGTTGTGGAAGTTTCTCTGGAGACTCTCCAAGTCTCCAAAGCGACTCATTCAGTTTCCTATCGATCTGAACTGCTGCAACCTGACTTTTTACAGGTCGTAGTCTGCCTACTTTGATTCCGGAATAAGGAAGTTTTTTTTTATTGGTTTTTGGTATAGAACGGGTTGTGCCGTTAAGCAAGTCATCAGCTACAGAGAACACATAGTCACCTTTCATTAGGACAAAAAATACTGTTGAAAAATAATAATAATAATTACAATAGAGTTTGTATGTTTTCATTATTTTGTGTTTTTTTTGCTGAAACTAAAAAAAAATAAAATAAAAATATAAAAAAAAAACAAGAACGTTACCGCGCCAGTGATTTTTCCAACTTTCGGAGAACTCATTTGTCACAAAGAGAATAACGTACGCTTCCCCCTATCCTACCGCTAGATTCCGTTTTTAATTTTTTTTTTTTTGGAAGAGTCAAAGAGGTATGTTTCTCGGATTTATTCTTCTTTTTTCGTTCTCTCAGAGAATTGTGTTGATTTCGTTATTTTCTGTTCGTTGCTGAACGAACGGTTCCCTGCATTTCTTGGTCATCAGTTTTTGGGAACGTAATTCTTTTTTATTGAGAAAATTTGACAACAAGAATGGAAAGAGAAATGGGGAACAACAAATAAAAATTAAAAAAAAAAGCTTTTACAGATAGATGAGAAAAAATATCATCCTTCGCATAACCTCATAGACAAGGAAATAAAAAAAATGAAAAATAAATAAATATGCTGAACGGGCTAAGGTATCAACTAGGGTCTTGTTTTTTTTTTTTTTTTTTTTTTTTCTGCCTCGATGGTACAGCTCTGGCACTACCGTTTTACTGAGGTGGTGGTTGCCCACTGCGGAGGTTGATACTGAGGATGTTTCAAGCTCGAATCAACCCGACATCAACCGCAGGGTGCGAGAAATCACACTTGAAAAGAAACTACACACCTTGAAAAAAAAAAAAAAAAAAAACGGGAATATTACGGTTAAGAAAGTTACAGAAAACCTCAAACCCATAAAACAGCAGCGGTGGGAAAATAAAAAAAACCTACTACGCTTTTTTTTTTTTTTTTTTACCAACAAGACATAGTTGGCGAACATTTTTTTTTGAATTTTCCCAATCTATTATTCCCTCATGAATCACAAGTTTGTTTTCTTATTTTTTCCACTTCTTCCTTCTTTCCCGAAGTCATCGGGAAAAAGAACAAAAAAAAAAAAAAAAAAAAAAGAAAAAAAAAGATAACATACTGTACCACATAACATAACATAATTTCACAGTTTTGCTAAAAAGGGTACAGCCTTCAGTAAGCCGTCGTAATCATTGTGTGTATTAGTCTTAGGGGAAATTTATTTTTCAATAAAGACAAAATCAGCGACTAGCAGAGGCAGTATTGGGGATGAAATACAAAACTTTATTTTGTGTCATAATGACATAAAAAATGATGGTTTAAAAATATCTGTTTAACAATACAGTGATGCCAAACTTAGCCTTTTTTTTTTTTTTTTTTTTTTTTTCGAAGTAACTTATTTTCCTCCACCCCCCGGTTAGTATGTCAGGAGTACAGTTACATAATAGTTGTTGGGGAATTGAACGTTGTGTTTTACAAGAAAACGTGAAAGCAATAAATTTTAATAAAATCCAATATGGGGGGACAGCGAACAGTTGCAACAGAACAGAAGACAAAATGATTTACCTCAGCGTTTGTTTAGTTCTAAAAAAAAAACAACAAAAAAAAAATTTATAAAAAAAAAAATAGAAATCATTGCGAACATCACAATCGAGATCTCCGTAGGTTTTCCTTCTTTTTTTTTTTTTTTTTTTTTTTTTTTTTTGTGATTCAAATGTAAATTAAAAAATAACTGGAGTAAAAAAAAAAGAGAGCGAAAACTAAAAAAAGTTAACCAGTACGAAGTGTTTTTTTTTTTTTTTTTAAAAAAAAACTCTTTGAAAGAATCGTTTGCACAATCAATTTATTGGTTGTGAAAAAATCCTTTTTTTTTTTTTTTTTTTTTTTTCTTTTGAGGAACTTTATGTATTAACGAGCAGGAAATATTGCCAATTGCCGATGCTTGATATGAGCCTCAAGAAAAAATAGGGAAAAAAAAACAAGTAGGAGAAATCTTTTTTCAAAGGAGGACAGAAAGACATTTTGTCAAAAAAAAAAAAAAAAAACACGAAGGAAAATAAAAATCTGAAGTAATATTTCCCATTATTAAACAACGGCAATGTAATTTTTTTTTTTTAAAGGATTTTCCCTGAGCTTAACGTGTCAGAACAGTTATATGTTTCTTTTCCCATAGAAGATCTATGGGACTATCAAAAAAAAAAAAAAAACCCCATTCAGATAAAGCCTTATGTTTTGTTGACCGTAGGTTGCATTACTGGAGCATAGGGAAATAGATACCATTTTCGACATATAAATAAACAAAAACGACTCTTAATTTTAATATTTTTCTTCTCTGACTGTCGATATAAAAAATAACAATTCTAACACATTATGCTCAAGAAGGATATGACAGGGGAAAAAAATCTTCTCACGGTGAACACTTTGCAACATGAAATAACTTTTAGACAAGAATCAAATAACCAGAAGGAAGGTACGCATTGAACACTCTGCCTTTTATCTCAGACTTGACTGCAGTCACGACCCCTCGCTGGTTTTTTGCTTCTACATTTTCTATAAGCGTCTACAAAAAGGAAGAGAACAAATGATCTCTCTTTTTTTTTTTTTTTTTTTTTTTTTTCTATTGCTATTCACAGCAGATTGCGTCACTCACGGAACAGGGCTGAGGAAAAGAAACGTGGAAGAAGACCAATTCTGCCAGGGAAAAATAATAAATAAATAATAATAATAAATGGGGATAAAAGCTAACAACGGTTTTTTTTCAGTAGCCTTCTTTTTTTTAATTGTTATTATTGTATCGGTAAGTGTTTTCGAGTCTAATTTATTCGCAAAAGCCTTCGCTTTATTATGGCGAAGCAAGTAATGAATGCTTTTGATTTTTTTTTTTTAAAAAAAAATTTCTTGTGATGGTTCTGCGACTACTAAGAAGGAGCAAAATTCAAATAAGAAAAAAATAACAAAGGACAGGATAGAAGTTAGAATTTTTTTTTTTTTTTTTTTTTAATTGTGACTTAGTGATTATATATTCAAACTATTGTTCCTACGCAGGCGGATGCTGATATATCCTCCTTGTGTATGTCAGGTTGAGAAAAAAAAAAAGAAAACCATTGATAATGTAAGGCAGCAGCTCACAACATGCAACAAAAAAAGATCGAACACGGCGATTCGGAAGAAATACGCTAGCAGGGGGGTTTGGGTATAGGTTTCTCCTTATTCTGCCTCATTCGGCCGAAGTTAACTCAAAAGAACTTCTTAAAATTTAAAAAAAAAAAAAAAAAAAAAAAAAAAAAAAATAGGAAAACTCGGGTTTTTATAAGTCCTTCAAATAGCAGTTGAAAAAAAGTTCAAAAAAAAAAAAAAAGATTCCACAAAAAAAGAAAACTCTTTTTTCCGCAACAAAATATTATCCCTAACTCGGGGGGACAACCTTTTTTTTTTTTTTTTTTTTTTTTCTTCTTTTTTTTTTTTCAACTTTCACTTATTCTCTGAGTACGAACAAAAAAAAACAAAAAAAAAGATCAAAAAAATTCCACATCAATTAATCGCTTCTGCGTCCTCTTCCACTCAACAAGTATTGGGGAAATACAGTATCTGTATCCAATTACAACAACAAATTGTATCAATCTGTAGCCTAGAAATATTTATGAAGCTAACACAGAGTTAGAAAAACTTATTAAAGTGTTTTGGGTTAAGCAAAACTAAGCAAAAGATGGTCATTGTGACCCAACACTCTTCGAGGGGAGAAGTTGCAGGCCGAATTTAAGACACTAGGAATTTGAAAAAAAAGAAAGGGGGAAAAAAAATTGTCAAATTTCTCAAAAAAGAGATCCACCTCACTACCCAAAATATGTATTTTTCAGTTCATAACACAACCGGTGCAAAAGCAAAAAAAATAGAATAAAAAAAAAACGTTTGGCAAAAAAAAAAAAAAAAAAAAAAATCGGGAAAGGGAAAGCAAAAAAAAGAACAGAAGAAGAGAAAAAGCATTCTTGAAGGCATATGTTATAATACAAAATTTCAAACGTTTGGAAAAAAAAAAAAAAAAAAAAAGAACGAGGTAAGGGAATTATCGAGTACGCGCAAGAAGATCTTTTTTATTTTTTTTTATATAATTCTCCGTTCTCTTCCCCACCTCTTTTTTTGCCTCGTACTTTCAAAGCCAACCGTATTGTGTTCCAACGACGGATGTAACGCCTTCGCTAACAGTGTATTAATCAGATATTCCCCCAAACAGGAAATTGTCCGCTCGCTTGCCGAGGGGACATTCAAATACCGAAATCTGCCATCCAATTGTGTTGGTCAGCTTACTTCTACGCAATTTCACCACTGTCAGCTCCTTGTTCCGTCTTTGGGTTGGCTGATGGTGTTGCTGCCTTTGCTTGTTCTTCCGCCTGTCTCTTCTTTTGCTGTTGTTGTCTTTCGGTCTCTTGTTGCAATCGTCTAGCGTTTCTAACACTGTTGGGTGTTGCCAAATGTTCCTGTCTTGCGAGCCTGCAGTAACCAGTTTCTTTGGACTGTAAATGCTGCGATTCGCACTGCGTACACTCAAATCTGTAGCTTCGAAGACGAGCACCCTTTCTCTGAATTATTAATGTTTGAATACTTCACATCAAAGGATAATAATTAACAACATAAACTATCATAATTCACATACCTGTTTCATAGTTACCAGAGAATGCTTTGCACCACAGTGCATACATTCCTCAGGTCTCGGAGGTAATCTTCTTGGCAACGACGGAAGCTTTTCATCCCTCGCAACGCAAGCAGCCACACAGACTGCAGCATAGCAAGCGAGGGTTACCTGATTGTGTTTTATGTCTAATTTCATTATTCAGTTAATGACCTCTTCTAAATTAAATAAACATACTGGTGTGACAGTAACTGGAATCGACTTGTGAGCTGGAGGAGCGTGTGAGTGAGGAATGCTCTGTTGTTGCTGCTGAAGCTGCTGCTGCGGTTGTTGCTGCTGCTGCTGCTGCTGCTGTTGTGGCTGTTGCCGTTGATTTTGTCTGTTGCTTTCAGACATTGGAACGTGATGGGAGTTGGGGAGATGTGGGTGGTAGTGTACTGACCGAGGGGGGAATGGGTGATGAGAAGCATGAGGAGCAGGTTGGTGGTGTTGATGATGATGAGAGTGCTGCGAATAGAAGTTCCCAGGTGGAGGCATAGAAGGACCACCACTGTAGTCTTCATACCCACAACATTCAGATTGTGAACGTCCTCCATATCCCGATTGTGGAATAGGAAACATTGCTGCTATTGGCCAACTGTACACCTGCATATCACAGTGGAATTGCAGTCTACACTTCTGAGTCCTTTGATCAAACTGATCATAACGAATGATTGTAGCTACCTGTCCGCAATAGTTAACAAGTTGTGGAATCCAACCACCACCTTCAGTAACATCAAATATTTCTTTACATTGTTGATAGTCAGCCATTGTTTCGACAACAAGATTAACAGCAACATCAGGTATGTCGTTAGTAGTACTCATCCATAATGGAATCGGTTGTTGATCAGGAACTGGAGGGTTTATTGGAATTAAATAATGCTCCATAACAAAAGTAGCAGCTTCATGAAGCTGAGACATACTGTGAGTATTAGTAGTGAGGGTGACAGTGCAGTCTGATCGACTGATGGAAAGATCGACGCTTTCGAAGACGAGTTCTAGATTGCTTCCCCATTCAGCAGCAAGTGCTTCAAGAGGTCCAACACCCTGAACGGCTTGTAGAGTTATACTAAATTCATTAGCACCTGATTGATATGGTTCTGGTATTTGTTGTTGCCAACCAGGTCCACTAGGACCCCTTCCAGTTCCTCCTCCTGCTCCTCCTCCACCAACACCACCCACACCAGTTAAAGGACTTTCTGGATATGCCCCACTACATCCAACAAGTGGAGAGGGCATGTAGTCTGTTGGCATATCAAATGGTGAAGCACTAGGTGACTCGGATGCTAAACTTGGTATTTGATCCATTGAACATTGTCTAGTGTGTCTCCCTCCACCTCCTAAATGAATTTGAGAATCAGTGCTCATCATTCTGTGATGTACAACTCTCTGTCTAGGACTGTGACTCATTGGGGGTAACTCACCTCCCATACTGGTTTGTCTACTGTGACAGGCACGAGGCATTGGAGATCCGCTTAGTAGCTGAGGCATACTCTCCATTGATAAAGTGCGATCATGGTGTGGATGAGATCTCATCATTTGACCAATCTGTCTCGACCAGTCGACATCAATACTGGTAGTACGACTATGAACAGCTGATCCAGGATGACTTGGTGGGTCATAATTAGTATTCATATTACTGTGATGAGATTGATCTGGTAATGGTGGTTGATGATATCCATTGTTACTCATGAATGTTGACTTCAGGAGTTTATCATCGAAAGCAGGTTCAGGAATTTCAGTAATGATCGGTTCTGATATTTTTGCTTGAAGCTGTTGCTGCTGTTTTGGTTGAACAGCTTCTTGTTGCTTTTGCAGTTGAATCGGCTGCTTTGGTTGTTGATGCGGCTGCTCTGGTTGTGTTGTTATATGTTCCTCAATCGTCACTTGTTGTTGTTGTCCAGCATTCCTATTCCCTCCAACATTATAACTCGCCTCATCCGCATTAAATAATAACATCAATCCAGCACTAGTTGTGTTCAACACACCTAGATTCTTAGTATCAGTTACATCACTACCCTCAGTTAATAATGAACAGCGTAAGGCTGCAAGTCCAGGTCGGTTTTGAGCCTTTTGGACAGCAGCTTCTTGAATGCAATAAGTGATAGCAGATTTTAAATAAGGAGTTGTGTGAGCTGCTGGGTCACGTCTTCGAGATGGTGCATGTGAACTGCAGTACTGTTTCCAGCACTTATTCCAAAGATCATTTCTTTGTGACTTCTTAACCATGTTAACGAGCTCAATGTGTGAAAAATTTTGCAACTCTGGACTTGGCTTTACAGGAGTTGGTGTAATGGCTCTGTGTGCGATATCACACATTACTTGAATAGCAATGCTTGTTAGTTTATGTTCACTTTTATTTGGATCTTTTAGTAAGGCATCAAATAGACATTGTACAAGGGGATACTTATCCTTGTTGTAGTCTTTTACTTTTTGTGAACAACTGTTCAAAGATTTTCTCATTATCCTCGCTGGTGATAATTCTTCTATTATAATCGATCCATCGTGTTTTACTTTCGACTTCTTCTTCTTCGTTTTGTGTTCATGTTTTTCTCTCTTCTCGTCTTCAACTGCTCCAAATACTGAACTACTCATAAATGGAGTTGCCCGACTGTCTGGAATCCCAACTTCCCTCGCCCAATAAGATGGTGGCAGCACCGCCGGCGCATACGCCGACTGTGGAGGAGGGTAGCACTGCATGACTCTTTTAATCCTCTTCCTGTTATGGGTGGTAATTAAATAATAATATAAAAACAGAAGGTTTCCAACACGCTACTCATCAAAGACATTAATAATAAGCTGCTGTAGAAACATAAAATGGTTTTGTATTTCCGAGAATTGGTTTCTAGTTGATAACGAAGAGGATGACGTAGAAACGCTCCCTTAATAATAAATAATACGCTTTAGTGTAAATATATAATACAAGAACTCACTTCATCGTTGACTATTATTCTTCTTCTTCTTCTTCCTCGTCACCATCGACTTCAACAATTTCCTGGTCATCGTCCGTCTCATCTTCAGAAGGCATCCCTTCGTCACTTTTTTGGATACTTTGCTTCTCACTTATACTCACAGCTGACGCACGAGATTCAGAGTTTCGCGGTTGGTGTTGTTGTTGCGATGCAACCGACTGTCGCTGTGATGCGACAGACTGTCGCTGTGACTGAGCAACAGACGGTCGTTGTGATTGAGCAACAGAGTGACGTTGAGAAGCTGCAATAGAAGAGCGTTGAGATGGAGCAAAAGAATGACGTTGCTGCTGTCCCTGTGAGGCAACAGATGAGCGAGCTATTTGACTTCCTCGAGTAGAATGATGAAGAGATGATCTGTGAGATGGTGCAATTGACTGTCGGGGATCTCCTCGACTGCCTCCTCCCGTTGAACCCTTCTCACTGCCCTGTTCTCTTGAACCTCCTCCTTCGCTTAGATCTCTGCTATGCCTGCTGCCTCTGCTAACAGAACCACTTTGTGAGTCGCTCTGAAATGGCGCCTTTGCATTGGAAAGGGCTTCCTCGCTGTTCGCAGCAGCGATGGCTGCGGCAGCCGCTCTCTTTTGAGAGTATTCTTCCATCAGACGAGCACGTTCGCGTTCCCATTCCTTCTCGCGGTGAATTCGATCTTCTTCTAATTCCTTTAAGAAAAGGAGTTCCCGTTCTTGTTCACGTCGACGTTCTGATTCCCATTCCTTGCGGAGGGAATCTCTTTGTGATTCCCACTCCCAGTCTTCTTGTTTAATTTGAAGGATGTGTTGTTCTTTTTCCTGTTCCCAAGAGCGAACGTTAGATCTCATCTTCTCTCGTTCGATCTCCAGCTCACGATCCCAGTCGGCTTCTCTTTCACGTTCTCTTTCTCTTTGAGCATCCTTCTCGTCTATCCATCTACGTCGTAACTCTTCTTTGTGAAGTTCGTATTCTCTTTCTCTGTCTCGACAGCTTTCCCTTTCTCTTTCATTCATGTGAGACCATTCACGTTCTCTGCCGAGTTCTCGTTCACGTAGACGGATTCGGTCCTTTTGTCTTTCTGAACGGAGCCACAGTTCCGATTCCCACTCCTTTTCTCTAACTCTTTGTTGATCCCATTTCATTACTTTATCCTGTTGATGAGCCATCCTTCGATGGTCTTCAACACTTCTCAGATCTAATCCTCCGAAGGCATCTCTCATCTCACCAAGTAATAAGTCATCGTACATCATTCTGCGATACCTTTCAGAATTATCCTTTTTAAAGTAAGCACCGACATATTTTGAATTGTGTGCCTCAGGAATCTCTCTGACGCTATCGATACTATTTGGATCGTAGTAAGGATAACCACCATCTAATAAATAGGATCCTCTTCCTTTTGGTTGAACTGCTGGTTGGACATCTTTCTTTTGTTCTGTTGCAGTACTGCCACGCATTTCTGGTATTGCTAAAAGTGATTTCCTTCCGTAGTGTTCAAGGAATGCAGCGCTGTGTCTTGTGTCAGATTGCGACGCTGCTGATACTTCGTCAGATACTGTCGACATCTCGTGTTAAGATCCGTGAAGACCTAATAAGAAGAAAATAATAATTTAAATAAAAACAACCTTTTCAGTATGATGTCATAAAAATCTCTTCTTAGCTTACACGATCAAACCGTTTTTTTTTTTTTAAAAAAAAATAATATGTGAGCTTTTTGAGTGTTTTAGCGTAATTGGGAAAAAGGATGGGGTAAAAAAAAAACAAAACGTCCAACTTTTGCGTGAAAACGAAGAGTGCATTAGAAACTAATTATTTAAAAAGCAAGAACGGGGTGAAAAAATATTAAAAAAATAATAATTAAGAATCTTGTTGTAAGATTCTTACGACCTCTTTAACTTGACGGAGGTGGTCTTTCAATTCAGGGAATTCAGCAACAGATTTTGGATTTGTTTCAATAAAACGAGCGATTGATTTATATTTTGAGATTATCTCCTTCTTGTCTGAGGGTTCAAATCTCGATAAAACCTGAGCGTGTCTTATCTCACCGACAACATACGCTGGTGCATCTGATCCTTCTAATTTCATTACGGAATTTCGATCTCGAGGGTCAGATGAAGCGCTTTGAGTAGCTTTGAATTCTTTTATAAACCTTTCAGAGAATCTTGTAAAGTGATTCGATGCTTTTAATAAAAATGATTGTTGATCAGAATTCGAAACTCCTTGACTGCGAACTAAATCAGCCATTTCTTGATATATTGTACCCAAAGCAAAGTGGACTTGCCTGAGAACATTTCTGAATACCAGTTCATCAAATCCAACGTCTAACAGCACCTGTAGGAGTCTAATCCTTTCTCCGTACAACTCCAGTCTTTTTGAAGCTGTTTCATTGTTCTTTCCTAAGAAATAAATACCCAGAGAAAACAACTCTTGTAATTCCAAATGAATCAAGCAATGCCTCTCACACTCTGTATCAACTGTATACTCTGACATGCACTCTTTGTATAGTTTTGATGCTTCAGTCAGAACAGCTAATGGGAGTCTACTGTTCACACTTAGAAATCGTGAAGGACCTGTTTGACTAAATCCAGCAAAGGAAATCCTCTCAGAAGCTATTTTTTTAATCGGAAGTGACTTTAGTAGCTCTCGTTCTTCAGGTGGTGGCGTAGCATGCTTATTGAATACTAATTCAATATCGATCCCGTCAAGATTAGCTGGAGGACTATGACCCTGAGTAATCTCATCGGACTCCCTTTGCAATAGTCTCAGTAAGTTTAAATTGTGTCGAGCCTGATAGAACTTTAAGCTGTACGTTATTTCATTTAGTAATTCTTTTTCTTCAACACCAACCGCTGACACTGTCGGAAGTACCTCCGCAGCACATCTCAGACAGTAGCTGGCATGACTTAAATCTTTTGCTAACGTGTAATAATCAGCCAGAGAGATGCAATTTTCAATCCATCTTAGAGAGAAGTTGTCTCTGTCTCTTGTAATTCGAAGTGATTCTAATCTAAGAGCCTTATGACAGTAGTAACAAGATGATATTGGGTTTCCACATGCTGTCCACATTTGTGCTAATGCTCTGCAAGTACTGGTGTAGTTCTCTTCAGATCCGTCAATAATTTGATTTATTTCATTTCCATTCCAATGTGTTCCAAACACATCTGGAGAAGGATCAGAATGAATATCCGCAGGTTTTCTCTTTTCTTTTTTAGCGGCGATTCTTTCAGCTAGAGCTCGTTGTTGTTCTTCTCTTTCAAGTTCTCGATTCCTTGAAGCCTCTGATTCCCTTCTCGTTGACTCCGCAACGATGTCATCGATTGTCATTTTCCTTGAAGAGTTTCTACTGATCGGCGTCTCTTTCGTATTTTCAAGTAGCCTGCCAGCATGTTGCTTGTAGTCATTAACTACTTCAGTAAAGTAAGAGTGAAGTTGCTCTGCTGAGTCGAAGCATTTTCTGGCATTTGTTAGCTCACCCCAACCAGACCAAAGAGCACCCATTCTATTGTAGATGTCAATTAATAAATCTGAGTTTACTATCGAAGTCCCTGTTGTCGGTTGTGCGAAGTTTGGTGCAGTCGCAGCTCTTCGTTGATCCGAAACAATCAAATCTGCTTCAGTTATTGTTTTGTTGTTTTGTTGTTTTTCAATCAACTTTCTCGCTGTTTCCAACGTCTTGTATCCTTCTGCAGTTTCTGCACATCTTCCGTGTAATTCAGATTGAAGTAAAAGAACTTTCGCAAGACTTCTAAGGGCAGCTCTCTTCATTACGACAGTCTGTGAGTGTTCCCATTTACTTCTTATTCCACATAGCGTTCCTTCACTCTCTTTTAATGCGTTGATGTTATATTGGTTAACGTTGACTCGTTTCTTGCCGGAAGTGTCAACCTCTTTTTCCATCATATCAGTTGCGAATCTGTGAAGGTCATCATACATCCGTTGAACAGCGTTGATCTCTTCAGGTTCGCTTGACTTTAGCATTGGACTCCAGGACATGTCTTATAGCCCTGACTAACATAAAATAAAGTGATTAGATGAAATATTCTCTTTGGGGGGGTATTCAAACGGCTTATAATCATACAAACAGGAGAATTTCCGTGAGCCACACGAACACCTCCAATCCTGGTCAGACTACTACTCCAAAATAAAGTGCAAATAAAAAGAAACAGAACTAATATACAGAAAAAACAGAATTAAAAGGTACAAAAACAACTAAAAAAAACTATTCGATTTTGTATGTAAAATACAAACGTATTGTATCATAAACAACACACAGGGGTGCCGTTAGAAATATCAAATTACAAATCTGAGAGTTGTTTCTTCTCTGACCAATTCGGTACAAAAAGAGAGAATCATTAAAGATTATTTTCAAACGAAACCTTTTCTAAAGGTTTTCATAATACTATCTTTTCGGGGATATCGGTTCTGGTTTTGGAGGGGACATGATCTGCAGTGCTTTCGGAACGCAAGTGATGCTCAAGTGACCTTCAAATGTCACGACCTCTCCATCGATATTACATAGTTTTGGATCAGCACCACAAGGCTCAAGATTAACGTGAACGGCTTGTCTTTTTGAAATCTTTTCATTACTGTTGTGTGAACCGTTAGGAAGCTGGTTGAATATTTTTAATAAATTTCCTTTTCCGTATGTCCCCGCAGTGAGATACGTAACATCCATCACCCCATCATCCACATAAGCATTAGGTGTTGATCTGAGAGCCTTACCCAAGTGCTGTGTATTATTAATGAAAACTGTTGTGAATTCTCGTTCGTGTAATTCGTGTCCATCGATTGTTACTTTTGCTGTCCAAGTTTGTCCTTTTAAAACACTCCAGACTGCCACTACATCATATCGTTTTGCTTTAAAAAAATTACGCAGCCAGGGTCTTTCAGAACTGACAGCAACATCACCCACAAGTCCCCAGAAGATACCATTTATCGAATAAGTGTCTACTTTTTTTGATTCGTCTTGGACGTGCAATGCATCAATCCAAGCAGTCTCCCCGACTGCAATTCGAGTAGCAGCTTCAACAGGATCCCAACATCCTAAGTCTAACATAATACTGTTACCTGATCCAGCAGGTATGAATCCGAGTGGGATTCGTTCTTGTTCAGGTCTGCGTAACATTCCCGACGTTAGTTCGTGTAAAGAGCCATCACCCCCAACGATACACATTACATCATATCCCGAAGTTGATAATGTGGATGCTAATTCGACTGGATGACCAGAGTGAGTAGTTTTAATGACCTGTAATTATGTTATGGAGAGGGGGAAGTTTAAAAGAAAGAAAGGAAAAAAAAAAAGAATTGGCTTTATCTTAAACTATACAGAAAATAGTAATATAACAGCTGTGATTTTTTGTTTGTGTCACGAAACCCGTGAACCGACTTAAACTGATAAAGCTAAAGGAGAGTTTACGTGTACTGCCCAACATTCTTTTTCGTATATGCAAAAAAAAAAAAAAAAGAAAACCATACCGTTGCTTCAATACCCCTTTTCTCAAATACCGGAAGCACATCATTGGTGACGATATCCTTTGCAAGACCTCCTCCCCCATGAGGATTATATATAAGATACAATCTCTTCACTGATATGTTCCCTGATTGTTTATCTCCCTGTGGTGTTGTTGTAGTTTGTTAGCCTCTTGATTGCTGATTTTATAACTTTATAATTAAACATACCTGTTGTTGATGTTTAAAACAGCTGTGTAGATTAGGTGCTGGAAGTGGTCGCAGTGCCCCTTCAATAACTGGATTCAACGAGTAGCAGAGAAAAACGATTCCGACAGCGAATAGAACACCAGCAATGATTCCAAAGGTACTGATCTCCATAACAAGAGAACAGATTAGAAGTGCTATTGGAATGCAAACTAATAAAGTACAACACGTGAATACTAATAAATTAAACTCTCTCGCTCCTGCGCAAAACGGAGGAACTAATTCTGACGTGTCTCGGGGTAGTTCCGCTTCATGATCGACATCATCTGATGGCAGCTGACCTAATTCAATTTGAATGTTTTCTTTATCATTTTCTCCCATTTCGTTGGCTACAAGGGGAGCGTTCATACACTTGACACCCTCCTGTGTTTTATTTAGCTTTTTTTGAGATAATCAAATCAATAATTTTTTTTTTTCAGACCAACAACACAAATACATACTCTGAAAACAATAGAAGTCTAAAGAGAGCTCTGAATCACTTGAATCTTCAAATCAATTTGTGCATAGCAATGCGCTTTGTACAAGCAGTGTAAAAGCTGTAAGAAATTATCAAAAAGAAAAAAATAATAATAAGACCCCACATAATAAAATAACAAGTTGGCGTACTTACACAAATTCCAACAAAGTAACAGACTAACGGTGGGAACACAGGAGAAAGGAAATAATAGATCAAAGATGGGCAAGTCTTTGAATGAATTCATCAAGGATCATAATGGGGTACAAGTACAACAAACAAGTAAGTTGAGAGACGCCGAAACGACTCTCTCTCTGCCAGAACAAAATCACCTCACAAGAGGTTGTCGTCACCTCCTAGGTCCAGGCTCAATGACAATTAAAAGAGCAAAAATCTAAGCTACAAACATAAACACCACATCTTGCTCTTATCGAATTAGCAAAGAAACAGTATCACCAGGATAGACTCCACCTTCACGAAGACGTTCAAAGTTTGGGAGTTCTCTGTATTGGTAGTTTGTGTTGTAAAGTATAAAAAAGCAAGTGTAGTGTGACAAGTGACGAGTAGCATACCTTCCATTACCAATAATACGCTGTCTGATTGCTGGTATTCCTGTGATCTCAGACACTTTGCGCATAACTTCACCAACGGAATCGTCAGCTTTCGCAGAGATCGTAATAATATCTCCGACAGATGTTTTGATGTATAAATCTCCAACTAGTTTCCTAGCTGGAATGATATCTCCAGCAGGTGGTGCTCGAAGAAGGAGGGTAATTGTGTGCGCCTTATGACGTTGTGGATGACCAATCTTAACACCGTAGTCAGAGAGTGTTTGTTTTGGTGACATTTCAAATCCTTGAGCAACTAAACGTTGCTGAGATACAGGAACACCTTCAATGTCTTCAATTCTCTTCATAATCATTGCAACAGAATCACTTGTATTAGTTTCTAGTAAACAGAACACCTGACCACCAGGTGCTTTAACATGGAGAGTTGACTTCGCTATTCTCTCTTCTTCTTCTTTTCTAATTCTTTCTTCTTCTGCACGTCTCGCCTGTTCCTCACGTTCCATTCTATTTAACTCATCAAGAGAAAGAGATTCAACTGGAGGAGGTGGTGGAGGAGGACGTTCAGGTAACTCTCTTACTAACTTTGGGTTCAGAATCATACACATGTCATGAAAGTCGAATACGTTTAACAACTCATTCGGTTCTTTTGGTGGGTAGATACTGCGAAGAGCTTTGTGCCATTTCTTTTCAAACGTCGCCCAAGCATCGTGGTTTTTCGTTTTCGGTCCAATTCCAACAAGCTGAAGCATGCGAGGAATCTCATGACCAGACACAGATCCACTTCTGTCAATATCAAAAGCGTAAAAAGCTTTTTGAACAACTCCCAATTCAGGATGAAGAATTGGACAACTAATCAAAGCAGTCTCTTCACGCGGTGACTGAGGAGATCCTGCTCTTGCTCTGTTCACTTCATCCTCCAGCATAAGAATATTTTGTTCATAGCGAGCTTCTTCATCAGCTTGCTTAGCGGCCAAATTGTGAATTAATATTTCACAAACTTTTAAAAAATCACTGAACGTAATTAACGTACCGGGTTCGATGTCTACCCTGTCAACAGCAGACTGAATTTCTGCATCTCTTAATTGCCTTGAATTGATACCCTGTACTGCTGCTCGGACATCATCACATCCCATTAAAGCCATTGTTAGTTCAAAAGAGTTGATAGTTCCATCGTGAGCAACGTCAAAAACATCAAAAGCTGCTCTTCTGTTCATCAGTACTGGATCCCATCCCCCTGCTGGGGGGATGTCGCTCATCACTGGTTGCATCATAGTCATTGTCTGAAAATGATTAAAAAATAAAAATAAGAAAAAAGTTTTGTGAAAATTAAAATTCATCAAAAATCTAATTTCTGTTGTTATCCTCTACCATGTTCTCTATGTGTTTGAATTGAAACTGAAAAAAAGTGTTATTATTATTTTTTGTAATCTTTAAGAAAAAAAAAGACAAAACAAAACAAAATCGAACTTTAAAAAAAACGTAAACTGTGCGAAACAGCCATTTCGGCTGGAGAAAGATATTAACAAGAAAAAAGAAAAGGTACATGTTGAGCCACTCAAGCGTTAGCATGGCAGGTCAGGAATATCAGAACTTTTGTTTTGACGCAGCTAATGAACAGCTGCTGTTCGGACGATTAAGAAACCCTTCAGGTGTTCTATTTAACAGAGAGTCCCAATTACCGTCGAGGAATAATTTTCTTTCCTTCGGTATCGAAATAATCGGCTGCTCTGGTTTTTCATCTCCGCCATCTTCGATGTTGAAAAAGAGGATGTCACATGGAGGTGAGTCCTCCGTCTGCCTTTGATCAACAGCATCAACAGCTTCTCCATAACTTGGAGGAGGAGGCTGTTCATCAGGCTCAGGTGACTTGACGTCTTTAAGAGACATAGTGTTGTAGAATAACTTCTCAGGTTCCATTGGGGAATCACCTTCTTCAAAACTTCCAATATCGTTATGGATTGGAATAGGAGTGTGAATTAATCTAGTCATGTCTGGTTGAGATTCATCAGGGAAGATTGGTAGAGTTGTTCCCTGTTCTTGACATGCCACTTGCAGTAACATTGATAAGGATGATGTTGGTAAGCGTCTGTGGTATTCTTCTTCATTTCCATGGATGATATCGACTTTGAATCCTTCTTCTTCTTCAGCTGCTTTACGATAAAGAGCATCTAACTTATTGTGAACGTCGTTTGATCTGTCGGATAATTCTTTTGAAGTTCTATGATTATCACTAATCACAATCGGAGCTAACAAAGAACAAATATCGAGATCAGGTCGAAGTGATTGTAGTTTTTGTTGGATTTCATCTTCAGAAGCAGCCGCGGTCGCATCAGTGCTGAAACCTTCCCCTACTTCGACTTCAATTTCAGCTTCCTCATCGTCTTCATCAAAAGCATACCTCGTCGATGATAATATATCCTCAACTCTCCGTTCTTCATTTTCAGTCAACAACGGCTGAGAGCTTTTCTCAACAATAATATCATCTTTGATCCGAACTCTGGTTTTGACTACTTCAGATGATCCCTCAACGTGACTACGACTGTCACTCTGAATAGCATCTTCTCGTTCTTTAATTAAATCGCGTGACTTACTAGTGGATGAGATGGTTGGTTGTGCTGCTCTAAATGGAATGTGTCTTCTAAGACTCCGTTTTGATTTCATTATCAGTACTGAAGGTGTTCCTGATGTGGAAGCGATACTCTCAGGGGTGGGGGCAGAGGCGACGGTGTACATCTCTAAGTCGTCATCGTATATTGAAGGATTGCTTGTCATATCATCGAGCTCTGTTATAAATGCTGCGTCTGGTTCTCCTTCTTGAGCAGTCATCATTGAAGTGTTGTCGTCAATTTCATGAATATCCTCATCATTGTCGTTGTGTTTGATGGATTCTAATCTTCGATGTCGACTTCTCTTCTCACTTCCTCCTGCGCTTGATGGTGGAGCTGGACCTTCGGGGCTCAACAACTCAAGCGACACAGTCGATGACTGCATACCCGAATTCCTTCTGGTTAAATTAACCCCTCGCACCATAATAAGATTCTTATCTTAAAGGTTTGTTCCCTTTTTTTTTTCTTTTTTTTTTTTTTTCTGTTTAGTAAGAAGGAAAAACGTAATTTATGTGAAGAAACAACCAACAACAATTACAGCCAGTGAGATGATTCTCGCAAATGAAATAAAAAAAAAGGATATTTATTCCAGACCGTGTAAATGAAAACTATCCAATGAGTCAGTCACTAGATAAGAAACGAGGCATGTGCTTGATAACAACTACCACCCTCAGTAGAAGGGGTTAAAAGAAATCAAAAGTCGTTTAAAGAAAAATAAAATAAATAAACAATAGCAAAGACACATATTAATTGTCTCCTCCCCAAAAGACCAGACTTTAGAAAAGATCAAAAGGTTGAGCATGCACTAATCTATAAGCTATTAGCACTTTCTTTTTTTTTTTTTTTTTTTGCATTTAACAAGTATTGTAAGAACGAAAAAGAATGTTGGCAGCACACGTAAACCTCCTTTAGCTTTATCAGTTTAAGTCGGTTCACGGTTTCGTGCACAAACCAAAAATCACAGTGTTATATCACTATTTTCTGTATAGTTGAAGATAAACCAATTCTTTTTTTTTTTTGCGATCGCATAACAAAAAAGTTCCACGAAAGAATGAATTAAAAAAGAAAAAAAAAAAAAAAAAAAAAAAAAAAGGTGAAACGAACAATACTATAAGTGCACCGAGAAAATAAAACATGAAAAAAAAAGCTTCCGTGAATAAAAGGAAACGAAGTAATCAGAAACTAAAGATAACAAACAAGTCATCAACCGAAGCTAAGGTGTGCGAATTTATTGTGACTACAGACAAACCAGGAAGGGTTCAGAAGAACATCCCGGAAAAAGGGGAAAAAAAAAAAAAAAAAAAACCAAAATACAAACTACTAATAACTGTGTATCTGATCTATAAAAGGATAGCTCACACCAACAACCTTTCCACTCTCAACAGAGCTGATTAAGGCCTCGATATTTGAGAGTTTTCGGTCATTCTGTCTGCACTCAGTAAGAAGCATCTTCGCATTGTCGATCTCACCTGAAACAATGCATGAGAAAGCTTTGTTTAATTTACTCAAAGCGGACCTCTCGTCTGCTTCTAAAGAGTACATCCATTCTTCCTCGTGCATCTTTCGTTCTCCAGCCAGTCTGAAGATCGTTTGAATCTTATTTTCACCCAACTGCAACACGTCAATCGCAGCATAGTAGTAACTGTGACCAGAGTATCTCGGAGTTGTGACGTTTTCATTGCACACTATGTAGTTGCATTTTCTAAAAGCGGCGTATTGTGATAAAGCTCTGGACTCTATTACCTTGCCAGCTCGTACTAAAAACCATTTTTGATAATTACAACCGACGTTACCCGCCTCTACTTCATTAACTTCATAAGAAATTCCCTTCACAAATTTAAAATCTTCATTCTTAATCGAGACTGCACACGCTAATCCTCTGTCAGAGAATCCCACTAGCTTCACAGAAGCATTAAACACTACTTGAATGAAAGCAGCTCCTACAATTATGTGCATTTGAAGTTTTTGATTATTCGCAGTCAACGTTGATAAGAAAGAATTATAAGAAAAAGATACATCTGTCAAATCGAATGCAAGAGAAACAGTTAAAAACGAGCAAACTTGTTTCGATAAATCCAAAACAAATACTGACTTACACACAGCAACACTCGTCTGAGATGATGTCGATGATATGGAAGGAGCTGATAGTCTGTCGCTTTTATTCATGTCACTGTCTTCGACTACTGATCCTTCTTTCCCTACTAAATACGACGGCATGAATGCCTTATACTCTAGTAGCATATCAATCATCTTAACAAATGATTCTTTTACTCCATTTATCTCAGAGAAAATTGTGGTATGCTCACGATATGCCTCTCCGAGGTTTTCGATGTTCATATTTTCAACGTCGTGCATGTCGTTGACTAAGCGCAATAGAGGAGCCCTTAACGCTGTTTCGTAAGCGAAAGTAGCGGCGACTCCGAGCACTATAATGCTGCCGGCTACTACTATGGCGACTACTATAGCTCGACTATTGCTTTCTTTAACATTTCTGGTACTCTCATCGAATACAGTGAGAAGACTACTTCGAGGGATGATTGCAACACCAGTCCAGATGTGCATTGTTGCATCGTGTTCTTCATGTACCGCCATTGTTATTTCTTCTACGAAGTAGCTTTGTAAAGGGATTGGGTACTTCGAAGTACCTGCCGATGAATATTTATAGAGTACTGCCTCACCGCGTCTTTGTTCACGTTGAAGTTTTTGAAAAATAGGACCGATTACAGGATGTGCTGATTCGTGTCCTTTTATTCGAGACCAGCTGCCGTTACTGTTTGGTTCAACGACGAATCCGTGAGAGCATTCTATGAGGTAGTCAGTGTCTCTTTCAACAATACAGAGAATATTTTCATCAAGCTTAGGAACATAATTTGGATCATCAAAAGCCAACGGACTAGACGGTTCTCCAGGAGAGAATGCGAGGGTCTGTAGCAACCCTCTAGTGAATGACAGAGAGAAGTCAGTCACAATCCAAGCAGTGTCATACGGATGTAGGTCAGGTCTTACCGCCATTGCGTAAGACATTCGCAAAACACCGTCAACAACACGTGGTCGTGACCAGCTGTTGGAATATTTATTATTATCAGTTACGTGATTTCTTATCATGTCACTTCCATTGAAGGGTTCTTTAGATATGAAGTCTTGAGGTTCTGGACTGGGTACTCTATCGGTGTACCATAAAATTTCAGATTTATTAAAATTATAAAGTCCGACTTCAATTGGTTTCTTATCGTCATTGCGATTGACCAGCATTCGAATTCCTATCTTAGTTTTTGGATGAAGTGGATCAGCGTTTTGAAAATTTACATAATTTATTTCAGTGATGAATCCCAGCTCTTCCTGTCCTGCGATTGTGTGACAGGCTCTGCAAGCTATCAATGAATTCGATAGGGAATCAATGTCTAAGTTGTGAATACGAAACTGAGAGATTCCAACCATAACAGCATGAATCACAGGTTGTGTTAAGTGACCAGTAATCTGTTCTTCTAGATTATGAGTTCGAGCGAATAAAAACATTCTCGCGAAATCATCCGCCATATCATTACTAGCGTCAACCATGCTCTCAACGTTACCTTTCATGGTGATTACCAGTAGTGATCCCAGAGTCACGGTTACAAAAAATAGAAAACACGCCATCACCAATGTACCTGCCGTTCGAATACTTATTGATAACTTACTCATCACACTGTTTCTGAAGCTCTGGTTTGATGCTCCTGGTGCCACTGAGTTCCTAATACTTGTGAATGCGTCTTTCATTTTTATAATGGTGCCCCTGAACACCCCCTGAAAAAATATATAGATAATAACAACGTTGTGAAATGTGTATCGCACTATTAGTGGAGTACTCTTCTGTAATAAATTTGGCTAGTTGGGGGGAGAATGTTTGAATTTGTAAAATACAACTGTTTTGTATCGCGTTAACATAACGATAGTTTAACATTTGTTAAGGATACAGTGACTATAGTGATGCTTAACTTAGCCTTTTAAAGTAACCATTAGGTTTCGAGAGTAATCCATATACCTTGGGGGGGTAACTTGATACTAATATTAAATGGAAAGCAACTTGAAACTGGCAAAAACGAGAATAAGGCTCGGCCAAACCTGGTTGGGGAGGGGGGGAGGAATAAAAATCAAATTACAGAAATTTGAATGTTTTTTTCCTTTTCTAACCAACATCCATTCCAATAGAAACGAAATGGAAATAATTGTTTACCTTATTGTTAGTCATCCTTCAACATATCAGTAAAGATAGTGAGCTATGCAAATTTACCAGCATTAAGCAAAAAAAAGGTAGTTTTTTTTTTTTTTTTTTTAAAAATTAAAAAAGAAATTGACAGCGAACCAAGCCAAACGTATAAAACCATAACAAAACATTATTAACTGTATAAGTACGCCAAAATACTCAATTCAATTCCGAGTCAAAAACCAAGTCTGATGTGGTCTTGACAGGAATTTGAACAAGGCATCAAAAACTGAACTCGACGTAACAAATGGGAAGGGGGGCAGACAAATGACGATGAAAGCGAAGCAACTTAAATAAACTAACCACTCGGTCTATTCGCACCATCCTCAACAAGTGGAGTAAAGAAATCTGGCGACCAAAGTTTATTTGTTTGGTAACCTTCTTCTTCTTCTTTCGCTGGTTTCTTAGGAACGCTAATCTTAGTAATTAGAGTAGAACAAAGATAGCCAAAGGGTGTCATCTGTATTTGTGTTTGTATTTGTATTTGTATTTGTATTTGTATTTGTATTTGTATTTGTATTTGTATTTGTATTTGTATTTGTATTTGTATTTGTATTTGTATTTGTATTTGTATTTGTATTTGTATTTGTATTTGTATTTGTGTGTTTTTTTTTTTTTTTTTTGGAAAAAAAAACTTGCGTTTTTTTTTGATGAAATTTCTGAACATACCAGACGATCGCTGTATTTTCTCAATGAGATTGCACCATAAGTAAAGTCCTGAACCAATCGTATCAAATCATAAGGAAGGAGTTCAACATCATGAACACCTGTCTTCCTGGTGGAAGATTCCTTCCGAAGTTGCCACAAAAGAAACATTCTTACTTCCCGAGCCCTTTCCATATAGTCTGGAATAAGTGCTTGGAGCAATTTTACTTCATTTCCTTTGTTGGCAAGCAGCATCTTTCTCAGAGTTCCTCTCTCTTCTGGTGAAGCATGAATGAAATACATTTCAGAAAGTCCCTCTATCCGACGATCTGATTCCCTCTTAGCCCAAGTACATGTCGCATAGATGACGAAGTAAAATCCAACACCAGGGAGTAATATTAAAATGATAGGCCAGTGATCAATAGGTGAAAAGCTTTCACAAGGATCAGGTTTTGATTGGGTATAGGACGCTCGTCTTTTACAATAACAAGTGAAGTCATCGAATGAACTGCTGGAAGTCTTATTATCGACGCAGAATTGAACTGCATCTGCAGTTGGAGCATTGCTAATCTGATAGTTAGTATCGTCAATGTTATCACATGGTGACCGAATACATTCATCAAAATCAAGGCTTCCAACTGACAGAGCAGCGAATGAAGTAACTCCTCCTATAACATCAACTACGTTAATGTCGAGGGAATCCGGAGTGTCATTACTCGTTAGGTATACAAGTTGACCGAGACCGAGATTGTTTTCAGAAACACCACCTCCATATAATTGATCACCCCAGCTTTTAACAATCTCTCTCTGACCATTATTAGCCATTACAGAAAATCCATTTTTAGATGAAACAACCCTATCAGCTGATAGCGGTGTAGTAATCTTATTATCAAACTGTGAAGGGTTTCTTGATTCTCTTACAGCTCTCAGCTTTGATAAAACGTACAGATTAGTACCAGGTTTGTCAAACATATTTTTATCAGTGCACATATTAAACAGCAACACACACTCTCCAGTACTAACTGTGAACTCAAACGACAAACAGTAAAGCGGAGAACGAGTAAACTTACAAAATCGAGTACAATCCTCAATAGTCACATTATGAAATGGTAATGGAACTGAATGCTCTGGATAAGTAATCGAAGACAGCTTAGGGGATTGACAAGCTCTGTTAGACAGAACATGATAAACAGGGTCTCTACGAGGATAAAAGGTAATCACTAAATCATAAGAAGACCACTCTGATGGAAGAGAAGCATCATACCAGGGGGATGGAACTCCTCTCTGAGTTGGAACAAAGTGATTAACAAAATACTCGTCGTGAGAGATATCGAGGACCACATCAACAACGTCACCTCCGGGTTTAGCGAGACTGTAGTACCAAAAAGCTGGATCGTATTTCGGATTTCCTGTTTGTGAAGTTACCACCGACATAGTACTGTACAACGCGTTTGGAAAAGTTCCAGCAGGTATCCTAACACTACTAATAGGTCCTTCTGGAGCATTCACATCTGTAGCACCACCAGGGACTGTGGCAATCTCCCTACAAGGGACTGTCATGATTCTATACAGGGATGGGTTGTTCTTCCTCCTGAATTGCAGTTTATCACAAAAGACTAATGCCTCAGTGTCGTTGAGATCATTGTGGATGTTTACTGAAAGCTCTTCAACTGTTGGGTCTTCCAAAACTATAGTAAAGCAGGCAGTGAATAAGTCATCTGTTCTGTTTACGGAAATGGTATCAACTTCAGAAAACAACTTACAACTGAGAGTGTTGTTCATGTCACGTATCTCAAAAGCAGTACATTCTTTGTGAGTAATACACTCTTCACTGCAATCATTGTAGCTGTCTTGTAAAAATACCTGAGAATCAATCACATCACCCAAGTATATTGCTGATAACAGTGAGTTATTGGAGGAGGGAAGACACCTTCCATCACCAATAAAGTTGAACTCTTTACTTCTTAGTACTCGTTTTGTATCTTTTGGTAGTTCAGTTTTCGCAATTTCCTTTGATATGTACAACTCGTATCCATTTGGTTTTTGATTATATAAAAATTCTCTTGAAGTTTGATTTGAGCACTCATGGTTCATCCATGGAGCGCAGTACTGTCCTGTTTTTATATACTCAAAACCTGTGCATCCTTTAAGTTGAAGACACTTCATTGCGCATTCCTCTCGAGTATGGTGCCAGTCGAATAAATAATAAGCAATTCCTTCAGTATTACCTATCCAGTGACATCCGACCATATCAATCATCCAAAATGCGTTTAGAGGGTCCGGGGTTGCTTCCCAAGAAATTGACGACTTGTTTTCGAACACCACCGTCGCTGCTACGTCTGTTGTTCTTATAGCTACTATTGGATTTGTTGTTTCAATCGATGGTGGAGGGTCGATGTATGGTTTTGCGGAAGCATAGTAATTAGTGTCACCACCTTCACTGAATATAGTGTCGATTCTGCCTTTTCCAATTTTCCCGGTTTCGACTGCGATGATGAATGAGTTACGAGTTCCAACAATAGTGCTGGTTGGATACTCACTATCTTGTTTAATCTTATTGGAAAAGTATCTAGGCCAAATAGTTGTACCGGCTGAACCTGTTGCTAGGAATGATTTCGATGTTGCAAACAAACCCCTCACTCCCTTTCGTGTAAGTGAATATGAAGAAGTTGGATTAGTACAAAACTGAGAAGTAGTCTTATAATAACGAACAGTTTTAGAATTACGTGTTTCATTCTTAGGTTGATAATCATCAGTCTTATTTAGAATGTCATGATATTCGTTTAGAAGTTGACAACCATAATTAGAATCAAAAGAAACGATAATACATTCAGATAATTCACAGCAATAGGCAGTGCACTCTTTCTCTGTAACTCCATCGACAGGTTCTGTAATTGAAGGAACGTAGTCTTCTTGAGAGAAGACGCTCCAATTAAAGGGATCGATCCAGAGGCATCGGCTTCTACCGATTGTCGCATCGTTGTTCCAATAAATATCACCCAAAGTATTATTCTTAAAACACTTTTGGGGTAATGAAGGGTCCGTGATCATGGTAATGTTAGTACCTCTGTGACTAGCAATGCTTTCACAACCTGACAGATTTTCAACTTTATCCCAATAAACAGGACACTCAGCGTCTTGTCTAACTATACGGTATGGTTTTCCAAAATCACCTCCGTATCGTTCCTCTCCCCAGACCGTTACTTTACCATCTTCGGAAAGGGCTGCGAATGCTCCAATCGTTGCAGTGATTGATATTACGTTTGTGAGTTCCAAATTACGTATATTAAGACCACCAATTCCACGATCACCCCAAGTCGATACTCGCCCATTTGATAAAAGTGCTGCAAACGCTCCCCTATTTGATACTATTTCAACAGCATTGTAAGCGAATATACCAGAATTGATACTACCTCCCCAAGAAACTACTCGACCATCTGATAGCAGTATTGCTATTGATGTTGCGGTTGTTGCGATTGAATGAATAGAAAAGTTCTTAACCATTTCCTGAAGAGGGACATCCTCAGGGAGATTTATAGCAAAATTAGGATCTTGCGAATATCTAAGAACACCCGGTCCGAATAAATAAACACCACCTGGTACTGCTCCTCTAAAGAATTTTGAATTCTTCTGAAAGTATGGCAAGTCTATTGGAGATCCCGTTTCCCAAAGTATTAACACTTCGGAATCACCATCATCAACAACAGCTATGTTTACTAAATCTGTTGAGGCGACTAATTTAACTTTCTTGATTTGGTTTTTCCATGGACCGTTGTTGTTCTTGAGTCTGTAAAGTTTTGAATTCTCACTAGCCGCCACTTCGAACCAAAGAGTTTCTGATGAATTTCTTTCAATATAATAAGTGTCACTGAGTAGTGTTGAAGTCACTCCTTTTATTTTAGTGATACCAGCTGTGAACCTTGATAGCATCGCGTGTGATATCCAACAGTCACTACCACAACCACCCCAAGATGTCATCCCACCAAGCTGACTTGACTTTACTTGACAAGGACATAGTCTACTTGCTGTTATAGGAGGTACTCTTAGACAGCGTTTGTCACTGATTGCAGCCTCTCCCTTGCTCCAGGTGCGTTCTGGAGCAACCCATGAACATATGTTTCCACCGTTCTGCTTTCGTATTTCAACCGGAGATGCGAAAAGTCCTCCGCTGATAACTTCACTGCATCGGAAGCCAACAGGTAGCTTTTTTAGTATTTTATTGAAATCAGATTCCCTCATCGGCCATTCACCTTCAGTACATTCCATGGATTTTGACTCACAGTAGTGTTCACAACTTACACCTGCTGTTGCGAATTGCCATTGAGCAGCTGCATTTGCCTGGCATATTAACACCACTATTGAAAGCAACCTCACAGAGTTGGTGGATACCATGTTTTTATTTTATTTTTTTTTGAGGCATCCACCCTAATATAAAATATTCTAAAAACCATCATACTCTCTTAACACTTTACTCAAACAAGGCTTTAATAATTTTTTTTGCTATTTTCTTTTTTCCTGTTAAGAGAATGTAACTTTTTTAATACCAAGAGAGAAAGCAATTGTTCCTTTTTCTTAAAAAAAGTGTAAATTGAACAACCAAATCCAAAACAAGTAACAAAAAAAATACCAAAAAAAAACACATCTATTAAGGTATCGTATATCTGTAAAGATTACGACATGATAATAATGAAATTGAATTTTGTTATTGTTTGCAATAAAATCTTTTTTCTCCGTTGAGAAGTTCGTATCCTTCCGATAAGCAAGCAGTGCACCTATCTATTTTATTGTCATCTTCAGTAATGGCATTTAACGGGTTTGAAAAACGTTGGCAATTAATATCTGCGAGTGGGAACATCTTGCTAACGTCCTCACATGAGATTGTTAATTCACAATTGAGACCTCCATAGCCGGGATCACAGAGACATGATCCTTGAGGAGAACAGCTACCCTGATTGGAACATGTTATTTTATGATAGCAATACACATCACACCGCTGACCGTAGTATCGTGATGCACATTCACATTTGTTAGAAGATGCTGATTCTGATGAAAGAATCATATTTCCTTTTCCAGACTTACACGAGCACTGAAATCCAACACATCTCCCTCCTGACTTTACACACTGAGATCCACACAGCTGCGTACTAAATACACTTTGAGAACTTAACTTTAAATCACTTGACTCAACACTGAAGTCTATTATGTCATCTTGTGTTGGAGATCGACCACCGCAACTCCTACTCGATGGGTAGGTTGAAAACATAAAATCATTACCATGATGAAGTGGATTACTCAGAGTAATAAACCCATCGTGAACATCAATAAAATTTGGCAGCTTTGACGGACCACCAGCAATAGTTAAATTGACATGTCCGTACAATAACTGAACATTTAATAAAGGTGATTGATGATAGCCACTGTCAGTGATTGTCGGGGGGTCAACTAATCCACAAGATAATTGTCTTGCTGTGTTACTTTGAAGCATGAATCTTATACCAACCCCACCACAGCTGGCATACCACCAAATTGCTTTTGTCTCAGTCGTCGAAATTTTCGGTAATTTTATGAAATTTTCAGAGTTGATTTTCTTCTTGTACATCGACACGGTATTGCCAGATACACAGAGCTGAGGTCGTCTCAAAGAGACTGGGTCTTCCCTTGGATAGAAATAAATAGAATATGGCTGATCACTATCTCTTGATGGACATGCATCTGAGGGGAGACTTATTGAAAAGAACACATCTCCAGATTGAAGTCGATTTCTCACAGAAGAAGTAAATAACGACGTGACATCGGCAGTGAGAATGTTGCTATTTATTGTGTAGTTTTGTGATTCAAGTATCAACAATGATTCATCTTTAAACAAGTCAGCAGTAAATGACTCCACCGATGGATTTGAATTAATTTCAAAAACAACAACAGAAAGTACTACATAACAATTATCAATTTCTGATTGACTTGACAACATTTGAGGCACTGCTGTTAGCTGTAATGTTAATGAAGAAGTCGTTTTGATTGGGATCTTTGTGAATTGTAAGAGAGTAGAGTTCCCAAGAGTTGAAATCCCTAAATACCCATCACTCAAATCAGATTGTGAAGTACTATTTCCTTCAATGAGAATATCACCAATAGGGTTGACACACCCGGAAGATCCTAATTTCCAAAACGGGATTAAAAACTGATCAGCTCTGGAATGATAAAACAATTGAACAGAACTACCAGTTCGCATATTTACTTCAGACGCTGATATGACATAAGAAGACCCATCGTAGATTGATCGAAGAAATGCATTCCCATAATTTGAATGACTTGGAAAAGGAGTGGCTGATACAATAACGTCACCCATCGATCTCACTTCTAAACTGCAAAGAGATGTGGTCACGAATTGCCGTTTGATATCACCTAGAGAAGAGCTAGTCGGTGATTGTTTTCTAAGTACCGAAACAGATGTGCAATAATACAAAATAACACCTACAGAACGGCTGTCTTTATGTACTGTTAGCGACTCTGTTGAATCTGAACTAGGAAAGTGACCAAGAGAAACATGTAAATATTTCCTAACTGAATGCCCATCAGAAATCAAAAATCCATTTCTCACTAACCAAACAACAATTCCGAGTGATTTTAGAACAGTATTTCGAGGAGTACCCGGGAATATCGATGCGTGAAATCGCTCTGGAAATTCACTAGACAAAAGCTGAACACCAATACCAGATTCATAGCTGTACACGAAATACGTAACAGAGTCAACCGCAGCAAGAAATAACATCAAAGAATTGCGAAGGACGGCAGCAGAAAGAGGATTTGATGAATCAGGACCAGGAGCGATGTCGTTAAGAACTTTTGATCGACGAGAATGAGAAGAATTGCTGCATTCCAAAGTGAAATCAACCGCATCAAAGGAGATCGTTGAATTGTCGTATCCAGACAAGAATACTACTCGATATGATGTTGATTTTCGAACATCAAAAAACACCTTATCCTGAATGTATGCGTCATTACTGCTTTCAAAGAACGAATTCTGTAGCAGTTCCCAACCAACTGCGACACCGTTTGTGTCGATAATTTGATACCAAAGTTGCATTGTTTTTGGACAGTAGTTGGGTTTACATCCCCAAGTGATCCTCTTAATGAAAAAAGGAGTGTTTTGAGATACCTGAATGTAAGAATTTCCAACCGAATCCGACAATGAAATAGTTTGATAAGAACCATCAACAGCATGGAGTGCTGCCGCTGTTATATTATCGCTCCCGGATAGTGATGGTACTTCCGTGCAAGAATGAATTCCAACTGAGGTATCCCTTAGAACACATTGAGAGTTAATCTTAAGACGCCTAATTCCTCCAGAGAATAAGTTACCTGGTTTCCTACCGGGAAAAGTTTCCATACCTCCATAAGTATATATATCACTGTCACTCATCACTGCGTTTCTAATTAATGAATTATTTGTGACTACACCTTTGAGGATTCCAGACTGAAACAGACTACACGATTGTTGATTGCATGTCCACTTTATTGGTATCCAAGTTTCTGATTTTGGTATTGCTGTAGATAAACCACAACCAGTTCTAAAGCACTTTATCCTTATTGAGGATGACCAGGATGTACTACGACTAATAAATAGGACACCTTCTTCAACAATTGATGTGTAAAAATCATAATCACTTGAACAGTGACCAACATCAGCATCGATCGTGACGTTGACAGCGTTAGTGGAGTCTGTTGGAGGAGTCACATAAACAAAAACAGAACAAGGATTGTAATCTTCATCATAGCTATCCGCAGTGACTGACAAACCAATACCAGGTACTTCAGCTATAATATTCCATAAGGCCGATGATAAGATAGTAGCTCCCAATAATCCTGGTGGACACATCACTTCCATTTCTATAACAAAATCATCACCAGGAATATGAATCCCACGAGTGTAGTACATGTCATTTCCTGATAGCGAATTTTCCATACAATCAGATGATAAAATTAAACCCATTTCAGCAGTCATTGCTGCATTCACATACCTATACTCCTCGTGTCCTGGAGTGGTTGAGTATGTGAATAACTCTGCTCCGTATTCTGATGATGAGGATTTAAATATTAACATCCCATTTAATAGAATAAAAAAATTATCTTCTGGATCAGACAAATGACCCGACTGATCAACTAACACGGTATATAATAATACCTTACCAGTTTCTATAGATGAGCTGCAGGTTGAAGGGTCCTGCGTTCCAAATCCCAAATGTACACCTAACTTAAAACCATAAGTGGTTAAGCCACTAGTGCTGCTGATACAGTCAGTGCCTTGTAATTTCCAAGTGAAATCACTTGAAACAGAACACTCTATGTATGTTTCTGTAGTGGTGTTATCGAATGAAGATGTTGGTATGTGAGATAGAAATAAAGAACGTCGTTGCGAGTCTTCACATATTTGTTTTGTGAAAAATTGACCTTCTGATTGACTTATGTCATTCCACATTGAGAATGTACTTCTCGGTATGACCCAACTAGAGTCAGTAATATTATTATCCCTTGAGAGATAGACGTCATTATCATTCATTGAATTAGTTGATCGTTTATTAGCAATTGCGTAGTTTCTAAAGTCACCTCCATCACGAATAAGTTGAAGGTCACCACCAGAAGTATATAATAATATCATTCCAGTTCCTCTAGGACGGATTATCGTAAAAGATTCTTTTAAATTTGTTATTATTGGAAATCCTCCACCACCAGTGCAGTACAAGTGATAACCATCTCTACAAGAATAGATCAAACGAACAGACTTGATTTCATGTCCGAATGGATCTGTTGAAAATAATTTATAATTTCCGTCGTTTTCTTCGATTATAATTCCGAGTTCAGTTCCTAACTCACTGACTACTACTGATTTAACTTTTGATTCGGTGCGGACAGCATCTTTCATTCCGAATTGATATATACTCAATGAATCTCTTATAGTGTAGTATCCCCTACCACGAATAGAAGCAAATGATGTGAGTTCACCGTCTCTTTCCTTCACAAATCCGAGGGTTAAGAATATGATTAGTACGAACATTTTCTTCTGTTCCTGAAATAAAGCAGTCAAAAAGGAAAAAAATTAAAAAAATTAAAATATAATCACGCTACGTAAACACTTTTTTGATTCTTTTTTTTTTTTCTTTATTTCGTGTGTGTTTTTCCTGTATAAGAAACCACCCGTCTGTTATTTGTACGTGTTTTTGAAAAAATGTTGTCGTCGAAAAAAAAGAAAAAAAAAATATGAACGAAAAAAATTAAAAAAAAAAAAAAACATTCTCATCATCGTAAATTTTTCATTTCACTTTTTTTGTGGATTTTATGAAAACAAAAAGTACACACAAAAGTCCAATTGTCACTGTTTGTTGCCGACTGAGAACTCCATTTGCTTGTTTTTTTTTTTGAATCATAAAAAAGACGTAAAATCTGAGTTGAATACCAAAACGCAATTGTTCTGGAAACAAAAAAAAAAAAAAAAAAAAAAAAAAACAGACGAGAAAAAAAGAATACAAAATAAAGAAAAAAAACAGATGCATTTATGATGGAGACTGTTTTTGATAGTTAGAAGATTAAAAACAGACCCAAAGTAAAAGTCGGAAAAAAAGACAAGGTATAAACCTACAGAAAAAGGGGAAAGAGACAGAATAGCATCTGTCTGTTTTGTTCATCGAATTATCTCTTGAGGTGTAAACCAAGTCGAGAGACTACATCATCACAATAAGCCATCAGCATTAGTACAAAGATAACATGTAAAAAGGGAACAGCTAATTTCAACAAAAAAAAAAAAAAAAAATTCATCTCAAGACGTAAAAACAGCACACATCAAGTAAATGATTCCACATTATCGATAGATCCCAGAGTATTTGTAAACACACCTGAGTTCCAAAATAAGTCTATTGGAGTTAATTCAAAGTAACCAAAAGGGGCTACAATACAATTTAATGCTGAATATAATAATAAAAAAAAAATAAAGGTTCCTTAAATGTTGAATTAAAAAAAATAATGTCAAAGTCTGCAAAAATAGATTTGAGAATTATTACAGAAGACTCACATTCACACTGCGAAAGCGCTGAGTGGAATGAAGCTAAATCACAATCGAGAAAAACCAAAACGGAATTAACAAAAAAGAATCGGCACCTCACACTTTGTTAGTTAGTTAGCAAAATACAAACTGATGACTACGAGGGGTCTGGGTAGCCCGCATCAGTTAGGACCTAATCGCGAAGATTGTAGTTTCATAGTATTGGCTGGAAGTGATCGACTTCCAGCCTCCACCTTGCCCAGAGGCTAACAGGTTGTAAACAACTAAAGAAAATAAAAAAAAAAAAAAGAAATTTTGTTTTTGTTTGTTCGCAACCGGGACACAACAAAAATTGATTTGGTGACAAAACTGGAAAAAAAAAAATTTTTTTTTTTTTTCGGAAAAGAGTGGAAGAACATCGTCACTCGACACGGAAGAAAAGCCAAAAAAAAAATAATAATAATAATAATCAGACAATAATAGCCCTTATATTTTATTTGATAGCAGACAGTAATGACGGCACACAAGGAAATGATAACACTAACGGCGCATAATCTGAATGAGTTTCTTCTCCGTCTCCGTCGGGTTCAAAAAAAAAAAAAAAATAATAATTCCTATCAAAGAAAACCTGTATATCAAAGCAGCTGAAACTGGGGAAAAAGGAAGCAAGAAGGAATGAATAAGTTTAAGGGAAAGAAAAAAAAAAGTGAATTGAATCGCGGTACACAAACGTGTAACGTGATACTGCTTTGTCCTTAACCGAGTCTAAATAAGACCATTCAAAGATAAATCCTAACATCAGTTTTCTGATGATGTTTTCATCTCATTGGTCTTGGAGGCTGTCCAGTTCTAGTCGGAGGCTTTGGAATAGACTTCGGACTAACATAGAACCCATTTGGTGGTTGTACCATATAGTTAGTTGGTGAGGCCTTCGGTTTCTTTGGTTCATAAATAGGAGGTTTCTCATTAATCGGAGAGTTGAATGTCGGAGCGTATGGGTTCTTTGAAATAAAGACATCTGAGCTAGCAAATGATGATTTCCTTTCCTGAGCTCTTTTATTGTGTTTCCAAATCAAATATATTCCAACAAGACACGCAACTCCACAACACGCCGCTACAATAATAATTGCTATCTTCACACTGTCATCATCACTACTATCCTTTACAACACCTGTAAACCCAGGTCCTGTCCCACCCGATGCTGGCTGTCCCGTTGGTGGCTGCGGAGTAGCAGTCGTGGGTCTGATAATCTGCGATGCTGCAACTGACGTCATCTTCCACTGTCTGGGACCACAAATCGATTCAACAGGAGCACACAGTACATCCACAGCAGTATATTCACTCGTGATGTTTGTCGGTGCCAGAGCAGTGACCAAAGTATTATCACAATAAAGCATGTATCCATTGTGAGTTATTATATTGTAAGATGAAAGGTTATCAGCACACCTAACACTGAAACATCGAGCGTGACCATTCGTGTTAATGTTCCAGCCATTCCTCTTCATGTCAGCAGTAAAACAACGACTCCCATCACCAAATACCTGTCCAAGAATTGTTGTTCTTATTGCGAGGCATTTCCCTGCGTTTGAATCATAAGAACACGTCGCTGAATTAATCCGACAGACAGCTTCATTAAACGAGTCACAATTTCCTGAAGCAGTGTGTGGATCAGTACATTGAGTAGATGGAACATAGTAAGGACAATAGTCAGTTAAAAAAGCACCTCCACCTACCCGTGGTTGATTGGTAAAGTACTGAAATTCTGTAGGCAAATTAGTAGTATGTTCTTGAATGTTACATCTTCCGTATCCAAGACGGGATATAGTGCAAGCATCTAGTAGCTGTGCTGTGTTAGTGTTGCCAGGGAAACAGTACTCTGCTCTGTTTTTGTTCGCAGCAGAGTTGCATTTTTGATCAGTAAATTCACATCCTCGATTTTTTCCCCATTCTAAATGTTGAGCCATAACGTAATCAACATCATAAACGCCAGTATCTTCAAAATATGCGAGCGTTAGTTCTGAGATTACACTTTTTTCTGAAGTCTGAATTCCAGTCATACTTTCAGCTCCGAGGATCCTTTTTTCCCAATGAGATCCTGCCGTTCCTGAACCCCCCTGATTCTCTAACTCAACTCCCGTTAGTCTGGTACAGCCAAAGTGTGCTTTCGCTTTTTCCAATACTTTGGGTGTTGTAATTATAGTTACTGGTTTGCCGTCTACGCCAGTTTTCGTGCTGGTGGCTCTGCCAGAGTTGGTTGGAAACCAACCAGGTTTTTCATAGAATTCAGAACCGAATCCCAACGCATGCATCAGTTCATGTATTGCTGTTGACACAGAATTCTCGTAGGTAGTTGGGGATGTGCTGGTGCTGTCAAAAGCTGATGGAGAAAAGTTAATTAAAGCAACTGTTGGACGTCCACTCTGATCATGTTGACAGTCCACTGCCCATGCCTGGGTCAATCCAGTTGCTGGAACAGCAGTAACATAAATAGCAAAATCAGCATTCGTGAATCCAACATTCCTTTGATCGACAGTAACTGATGCACCTCTTGAGTTGAGACCACAAATATTATTTGGTGTCAAAACCCTGATTGGTGTTGTACTTCTGTCTAATTTGAACGCTCTTTGTAACCAAGTCACAGCACTATCAATAACGTTTTCTAAATACTGCCTCTTCTGCGTTGTTAGTATATCCTGTGCTGTACACACTATAGTCGCATCATTGTGAAAGCTATTTATGTTTTCACCTGCTCTGGTACAGAAGCAACCCAAGGGTGAACATTGAGTAGGGAACTTGACTGTTGCTATCCTAATTGGCTGTCTTGCTGACTGTAAGACCTGAGCTTCACGACTATTCCTGCTTTGTAAGTCAACGTCGTAATCCTGATGAACAACTGCAGGGATATTTCCTTTTTTATAATCAACTCCACAAGTGCTGGCTCCAACTACTAATACTAATGCCGCTAAGGCACGTACCTGTCTCATGGTTCTTTTTTTGGTTTTTTTATTTTTTTCTTTCTCTGATAAAATGAAAATAACTAATTAAAGCAGCCCTGCTGTGTGTGTCACAATATGGTAATTTCAGCATTATTTTCTTATACCTATTCACCCCCTGAAGAAATAATGTGATTCTTAAAATAGTTATTTCACAGCAATAGGAGAGACGCACACTATCGATAGATTCGCGTCGCTGATTATGAAAAATGACACAAACATGAAATCCGTAAAAATGATGAGATGGGAATTGGTGACGGGGAAAACTGATACGTAGCATGAGAGTGTTCTGTGATCCTTATGTAGACACCTTACTGATCGAGGGGGTGACTAATCATATTCACAATTACTTCACGTAAACAGATTGAAGTACTATTTCTTTTTAATCCTTTTAACAACTTTCTTCTTCTTGGCAGGGCGTTTTACTTTTTGTGTGGTTTCCGATGGTTCCATTTCTTCGTCTCCGTCGATTGGTTTTTTGATTTTTATCGGAGATTTTGATGTTTTTTTCTTTTGTACAACTGCTACTGATTGATCTTCAACAGAAGCATCATCACTGATGTCTTCTTCAACAGGTTGGGTAGTTTCATCATGGACACCGTGATGTTTGCGTCTACTTTCCATAACATTGTCGGCATCTAATCCCAACTGTGGAACGATTTCAATCTCGTCAACTGTTTCTTCCTTCTTATCCTCAGGTTTATACAAAGCAAGTGATGCTGACGCATTCAAGTAACCCAACGAGTGTTTATTTTGTTCAGTTAATCTGATTTTTTTTTTTTTTTTTTTTTTTTTTTATTATTATTATGAATTTTCAAAATATCATAAAACAACTCCAATAATATAAAAAGGATTACATACTTTAATAGTTCAACGGATCTCTTCGCAATTTGTTGATGAAGTAATTTGAGTGCAGCTTGAAGCTGTCCATCGGCTGGAGAACCGCTTGCGGTGGCTGTTGTGTTGTTTAGTGAGATTGTTACACCAACTAATTGTGAAGAAACCTTTCACTATACATACCTGCTGAATGCTTTTGGAGGTACGAACTGTGACGTGACAGTAGCTTGCATGCCCACCTCAAGAATCTCTCAATGTGCACACCGCTGCTTAGCTCAGATCCGAGAAGGTCGATAAGCGGCACCAACAGCTCCTGTGAGTGTTTTGGTAAGAAGTTTCCATAAGATGTTTACAAAATGATATAAAAATAAATAACACATACGGATGGTACGTTATCACAAACAAAAGCAATTTCAGTTATTGGGATGGCGTGTAGAACTCGAGCAGTGACTGCCCTGTCGCTAAGTTTTAATGATTTCAATAAGGCTGTGATAAAACGTTCCTCTTCAAGCTCTCCATAGACAGCAGCAGGAGTGAGATCGATTGCTAGTTGTAATGGATTAAAACGTCTGAGATCTACTTCAGTACTGTACAGCAGTAAACCATCAGTTGTAGCTGCTGCCCATTCTTTTCCAGTTGGAGACATGCGAACGCACTTAGAACGGGCGATTGGACGAGTGGCCTTTCGCTTTCCCTGATCACCTCTTTTTGCTCCGGGGAGCTTGATTACTTTTCGCATAGCATCATCGTCATCACTGTCGTCAAGATCTAATGTGTGAATGTTTCCAGCTTCAGTGTCTGCTCTGTAGTCATAGACGTCAGACATACCGTCTAACGATCTATTATTAGTAACAGCCCACTTCTGAAGTAGATACCCTTGATCAGCTGAGTACATTGCTATCCATTTACTGTTACCAGCCAGCATTAGATTCACGCTGTCGGGAGACCAGTCAATAGTGTCGAAGAATCGGCCAGTTGTTTTTTTAAAAGGATTTGTTGTTTCTGAACTACGCCAACCACCCTTTACATCTCTGTGAACAGAGATAGTTGTAACAGGAATAACATTAGACAAGTCTTCTGTATCATAAATCGCAATCTCTCCTGAATGAGTAATAATAGCGAGTCTCTTACCGTTAGGACTAAACCTCAACTGAACACACTCTGTGTTGAATTGTAACACTTCTTGAGATGTGATCTTAGCGGCGCCTGACTTTGATGCTGCGTTCTTAGTTCCGTACACCTCCCAAATACGAACACTCTTGTCCCAACTTGCTGATGCAAAGGTTGAACCATCAGCATGAAAATCAAGGGAGGCAACAGGAGCATCATGACCAGAAAACACGTCGAGTAGCTGTCCAGTCTGTGTTGACCACATGTAAATATCATTATCTGTTATGGATGCTGCTACTAACAGTTCCGCAGATGGGTCGAGAGCTAAGCAAGTGAATTGAACTGCTGTTGGAGACTGTAAGACTTTAAATTGTCGATATCTTCTCAAATCGTATCCTCTGACTGTACCATCTGATGACGAAGACCAAAGAGTGTTATTGTTGCTGAATCTAATCTCAGAAACAGGACCTTGATGATCTCTAAATGTAGCAAAACAGAATCCAGTACTTCCATTCCACAACTTTACTTTCCCATCATCAGATGAACTGGCAATCACAGCACCATCAGGAGAGAAAGCAACAGTGTTTACATCATGATAATGACTCTGTTGCTTTAGTACGTATGTTTCACTTTTCCATTCCCATACTAAAAGTTGTCCTAATTTACTTGACCCAAACCCAACCCAGTCACCACCAGGACTGACCACTACAGTGCTTATACTCTGTTCTGTTATAGAGAGAGTGTGAATACAGCGAATATCCATCTTTCCTGCAGCCGTAACACTTCCCATGTTCAGTCCTAAGGTGTAGATTCCGAAGACTCCGTTCTTGAAACCAGCGAATAACAGGTCCTTCTCTGCGTGGTATTCAACAGTCTGTAAACGAGCATCATGTTGTAAGTATGTTTGTGTTTGAACTATCCAATTCTTTGAGCACAAGTCGATATATGATTTTGAGTTACTTTCTGTTTCTGGTTCTTCTTCCTCTTCTTCTTCTTCTTCGTCTTCAGAGTCGTCAGATTCAGGTTTCTTTTTTTGTACAGTACGTTCTCTGTCAGTCATCTTCCAAACAATAACACTTCTATCACTGCTTACAGTAATAATACACTTTGATGTTAAAGAGAAGAAAGCATTTATTACTGGACAACGATGAGCGGCAAGTGTCACGTGAGGCTTCAAGAATGAATCTTTAGCAGGACCATCTTCTGAAGACAATGGGACAATTCTAACAGCGCAATCTTCAGATGTGATTAGAAGGAATCTATTGCAAGGACTCCAAGTGATTGACGTCACGTCTCCTGAGCAAATATTTAATCTCTTCAGTAGATGAACTGATCTGTATTGCATAACTCTGTTTGGTGGTGTCGACCACACTTGAATCTCCCGTCCATTAGCAACTGCGAGATATCTTCCGTCGTGACTGATTTTAAGTACTTTGGTTCCAGGTTTGAAGTTTAATATTTCCAATCCTACCTCAGCTGGATAATTAACAAACAACCCCCTCCCATCAGTATCAATTACTACTAACAACTCCTCATCTTCACTTATATCCATGCAAGCAACGTCCTTAAGACATTCAAACTGACTAGCTCTGTTGCTGCTGTTCACAAGGTCGTATCTTCCAACACGGTTTCCAATCGGACTTATTAGTTCCTTTCCACCCTTCGTGAATAGTAGGTTACCCTGACTGTAGACTCCTCCACACAAGTTTAAAAACTTAAAATCGGTTCGCATGATTAGTGCCCAACCCCCCTTATTTTTTTGAAAGAATAAAATAATTTTTTTTTTTTTTTTTTTTTTTACTTTAAGGATACGGTTGAACTAAATAGTGATGCCTAACGTAGCCAGCTGAGTAAAACACTATGTCAGATGACGCAGAGTACTTTACATTATAATTAATATTTCTAAGTTAACTGCATACACATCTCTTTTTCCGTGTTCCTGATTAGGGGTGAAAGTAGAGAAATTAAGTAAAAGCTGAAACACCTATTCAGGGGTAGTGACTTAGAAAAAAAAAAAAAGAAAAAAAGAGAAAAGGTAGTGGGAGCTAATACGGGAAACGGTAAAAAAAGAAAACAAAAAATATATGAAGAGGAAGCCCGACTAATTAAGAAAAAAAAAAAATGGAAAAAAAAAAAGAGAAAAAAGCTAATGAGCAAATAAAGGAAATGGGATGAGGGAGGAATTGGGAAAAAATTGTAATTTTTTTTTTTACTTAAGCTTTCTTTTGGAGAGATTTCTAAAGAAGTATCAATCGTTAAAATATTTTTTTTTTCCAAAAGCCCTTTTCTTAAATTTAATTTTATAAATATTTTTTTAATTTTTTTTTCTTCTAAAAACATACCAAGAGTCCCTGAAAACCACAAGGAGGGGTCGTGTACCGCACAACTATTTATCACCCCAAATAACTGAATCGGTTTTGCCGAACAGCAGTTTTTTTTTTTGATATGTATATGTACCCGAAAGTGTGTACCTTTCTTCCTTTTTTTTTCTATACCGAACAATTTAAATTGTCACAGGTAAAAAGAGAAGTTATGGCATATGGTGATGGGTAGCTATTTTGAATCCGCAAAAAAAAAAATCATTTCTGTAATTTTCTTTTTTTGCAAAGTTTTATTTTAAATTTCCACCCCGCACACACACAAGCAAAACGAGTAATTTATCCATTCTTCTCAAAGGATGTGCTCTGAAAATTAAGAGTTTACCAAAGTAAAGAAGATGAAGGTCCTTTGAACAGGACAACGCGGGAGTATTAAAAAAAAAAAATAAAAAAAACGAGAGAGAAGAGAATGTTATTGACGGGGGAAGGGCAGGGGAATTAATTATTTTTTTTTCGCAAAGACTTTTTTTTAAAGCAAGGTTTTTTTTTTTTTTTTTTTTTTTTTTTATTGTTTTTTTTTTTAATTTATCGTTGAGCAAATAATACATTCTTGCAGAGACACTTCTCATCAGCAAGGTATAAGAAACTTCTACAACAATGTCCTATCTTGGTTAATATACCTAAGACCATAGAATTAGAAGGTACATACGGAAGCAACATACGGGAGGAGACACATAAAACCCCACGAAAGGCTATGTGTGAGTGTAGAGTAAGTTAAAAAATTGAAAGGGGAAAAAAAAAAAAAAAAAAAAATGAAAAGACACTCTTTGACCTTGCACTAGTGTAAAGCATTAGGAATACCTATTTTACATTAAAGAATAGGAGAGGGTTTTGAGTTTTCCCCTCGTTCACCCTAATCTAAATGTGTGTTTTTCCTGGTTTCTGCGTTTGACGTTTAAAAAAATCGTTTTTTTCTAAAAAATGCTCCTTTCGTCTTGATCAACGTAGAAAAAGAACAAAAAGACAACTTTCAACACTGCGAATTTCTTTTTTTTTTTTTTCTTCCTTTCTTTATAAAGGAGAGTCTCACCAGATCGTTGCACACTCACTGAGAATAGCTTTTTTTTTTTTTTTTTTTTTTTTTTTTTTTTTCACGGGCATTCCTCTCACGTAAACACAAGCGTTTCCCTCCTTTTCGTACATTTGGGGTAGCGAATCACAAATTACACGGGTGTGACTCTGGAGGGAATGGTTTAATATGTAAGAACACTCAATAAAAAAAAGAGCAGGGGAAAAATGACTCCCAACACACAACAATATAAAAAAAATAAATTTAAAAAAAAAAGTGCAAATAAGAGAGAGTAAAACTTTCCGAGTTGACATTTCACGGAACAACTAACAAGAATTTTTTTTTTTTTTTTTTTTTTTCGTACGTAATTTTAACACAGCACTATGTTGGAGCTTAAAGAACTAAAAAACGAGAAAATAAGTAAGAGATACTTGGGGTTTTTTTTTTTTTTTTTTTTTTTTTTTTTCTGTGCAACACTGGGGCAAGAACTTTAAATTGGTTTTCAACTTGCTTCAGCAAATGGATTCTCACAAGAGGATTTTTTTGCAAAAAAAAAAAAAAAGGGGGAAAAAGGAAAAAATGTATTTAAAAAAAGAAATCATTTTTTGTCGATCGTGTACAGGCAAGTAAGTGCCTGGGGGTTACTATATAAAAACTCCCGGGAGACTGCATGGCTGCAAAATCTCAATGGACTTCTTATACTTCAATTCATGTGTTCGTTTTGGGTATATAATTTTTTTTGCTTTTCGTCAAGTTAATAAAATCAAAAACTGCTTTGATTCCTTTTTTTTTTTTTTTTTTTTTACATAACATTTGTTCCACTTTGCTAAAAAAAATATTTTTCTTTTTTTAATTTTTTGAAAATTGTTGTTCTTCTATAGATTTTTTTTTTTTTTTTTTTTTTTTTTTTGCTATTGTTTTTGCTTCCCTCCCCACCAAGCATTTTTTTTTCCCCCGACTTTTTAGTCAAGCTTAAGTGCTGAGGAGATTCCAGACTGAAGAGCTTCACAATTCTTCTTGGCATCACCAAAGTACATTTTTGTGTTATCGTTGAAGAACACTGGGTTGTCGACTCCTGCGTAACCAGAGCCCATCGAACGCTTCATGACGTAGCACATTTTTGCTTTCCAGACGTGGCAAACAGGCATTCCAGCGATTTGTGAGTTTGGGTCATCGAGTGCTGCAGAGTTGATGGTGTCGTTTGCTCCAATAACTAAAGAGACATCGGTTTCTTCAAAGTCTTCGTTAATCTCTTCCATTTCCATCACAATGTCATATGGTACATTAGCTTCAGCTAACAACACATTGAGCTGACCAGGCATTCTTCCAGCAACAGGATGAACACAGAATCTAACCTTGACTCCATGATCTCTTAACATTTGAGTAATTGCAGCAATAGCGTACTGTCCCTTAGCCATCGCAAGACCAAATCCAACAGTAATGACAACAGTCTTAGCGTTGATTAACTCTTGAACCATCTCTTCAGTTACGATTTCTTTGACTTCTCCACTGTACGTCTTCGCTTCTCCCGTTGATGTTGATGATGTTCCGAAACCACCAAAAATAACATTAAAGATTCCTCTGTTCATTGCGACACACATAATGTAAGAAAGAATAGCACCACTCGAACCTACTAATGCTCCAACAATAACACAAAGGTTGTTCTGAAGAAGAAAACCTTCAGCAGCCATTGCCCAACCAGAGTACGAGTTAAGAACAGTAATAGCGACAGGCATGTCAGCTCCTCCAATTCCAGCAGTAAGCAGAAACCCAAGAACACATGAAAGACCCATGTTACCCCAAAGGTAGTTAACAAGAGTTGGGTCAAGTGGAAGGGTCATAAATTGGTAAAGACCAGCAGCAAGAGCAACACCAATACTAGCATTAACAGCATCCATACCGGGGAATTTTAGAGGGGAACCTCCCATGTATCCAGCAAGCTTTGAAAATGCTACAAGAGAACCAGTTAAGGTGATACCTCCAAGGAAGGTTCCAACGTAAACAGTAGCCTTATGGAAGTTCACAAGTGGATCTGAACCATAGTGAGGAAGTTCGTGAATGAATGTTGAAATACAAACAGCGGATGCTGCAACACCAACAAATGAATGAAATAGAGCAACCATTTGTGGGAGTTCAGTAAGTTCAATTTTATTGGAACCAACAAAACCAGCTAAACCACCAACACCCATAGATCCAAGCATTATCATAATAAGTTGTGGTTCAACTACTCCATAGAATCCGACTAAGGTAGTAACACAACCAATAGTGACACCACAAAGACCGTACATAGTTCCCTGACGACATGTTGCTTGAGAAGCAAGACCAGAAATAGACATGATGCAGAATGTTGATGCCGCTAAGTAAGCCATGGATTGAACACCACTTCCTGCACCTGCCAACTGAAGCGCGCAACTAGCTGCGAGGAAGGCTCCTGCTGGGACTGCGTACAAGTTGTTGTATTCATTTGGATCACCATCACGTCTAAACATTTGAAGCATCTTCAAAGTAATGTTAAAACCACCAGCAATGTTAACAGATGAGAACAATACAGCTCCAGTTGCAAGACCCACCACGATCGGGTCCATTGTTGCTAAAGAAGCGCCTGGTGATCCCAACACAGCCAGTCCACCGATAACAACTAAACCAGAAATAGCGTTAGTCACAGCCATCAAAGGTGAGTGAAGAGCAGGAACAACTCCCCAAACAACTTGATATCCAACAATAACAGACACAGTGAAGATTGTAGTAGTTCCAATTAAACTGGCTGGAGCGTAAGCACCAACAGCTCCAAGAGTAGCGAGACCAACACCAACCCAAGTAGCTGCGTAGACTGTGTCTCTCCAAGGCTTAGCAACAATGCGTTCGTGTTCCTGTGACTTTACAAGAGCGGCATCGTCAGCTTTTTTCTTAGCAACTTCTTCTTCAGTTGGTGGTGGTGGTGGTGGGTCTACAGGTGCAGGCCACAACAACTCTCCTCCCTTTGTAACAGTGAAGGCTCTGGTAACAGGATCCTCAAGATCAATAGCAAACTTTGGAACATCACCCTTCTCAATCTTAGTCTGATGAGTAAGAAGAAACTTAACGATGTTGTTACTGTACAGTGTCGATGATTGAGTTGGAAGTCTGCTAGGCAAGTCAGTGTATCCAATAACATGAACACCAGAGTCAGTAACAATGTGTTCATCTTTGGTAGCGTAGTGAGCGTTACCACCAGCTGCTGCTGCTAAGTCGACGATAACTGAACCAGGTTTCATGCTGTCAACCATCTCTTGAGAGAATAGTTTAGGAGCAGGCTGTCCTGGGATGAGTGCTGTGGTGATGATGATGTCAACTTCCTTTGCCTGTTCAGCGAACATCTTCATTTCAGCATCGATGAAGTCTTGAGACATCTTTTTAGCGTAGCCACCAACTCCGTCTTCAAGTTCGAATCCTTTTAATTCCAAGAACTCACCACCCATAGACTTCACTTGATCCTTTACTGGAGGACGAGTATCAAAACAACGAACAATTGCTCCAAGACTCTTTGCGTATCCGATGGCAGCAAGACCAGCTACACCTCCACCGATGACGAGTACCTTAGCAGGTGGGGTCTTTCCCGCAGCAGTCATTTGACCGCAGAGGAATCGACCGTAAGTGTTTGCAGCCTCAATGACTGCTTTGTACCCGGCAATATTAGCCATCGATGATAAAGCATCGTAAGTTTGAGCTCTGGAAATAGTTCTCGGTACGCAATCCATTGCAAAGGATGTGATGTTCTTCTTCTTTAAAGAATCGACAAGTTCTCCATTCTGAGCTGGTTGAATAAATGAAACCAAAGAAGCTCCCTCTGAGATTTGAGGGATTTCCTTTGCAACATCTGGTGGGTTGACTTTCAAAATAATGTCGGAACCGAATGCTCCCTTCGAGTCGACGATCTTCGCGCCAGCTGCCTCGTATTCAGAGTCACGAAACTCTGCCTTGAGACCGGCGTTCTTTTCGATGTTGACATTGTAACCAGCTTTCACAAGAGATGCGACACTAGTTGGGGTCACAGCAACACGATTTTCTCTTGCAAAGGTTTCCTTTGGGACACCAACAGTTAATTCCGTAAAAGGAATGGGATCAGTCTTCCCATGTAAGTGAGAAGCATAAAACCGCTGCTGTCTCTCAACGAGAGCCCGTTGCTGAGTAGCAAACATCATCTGCTGCGTACCTACACGCCATTTGCGACCCATGCATCGCATCGACATTGTGTTGTATGATCCAGTAGACCTGTTGATGAGAATTAAAGATAAAACCTATTCAAATAATTACCTACTTTATGAACCCTGTTGGCTATAAGAAATGACACTACCAGGCTTATTGAACTGAACTAATTACTATGTTCACTATGTTGATCTGATAAAGAGAATGCTAAGAAATCGCTATATTCTAATTTAGTAGAAGAGTCACAAAGGGTAGTTCTAATTGTGCAAAAAAAAAAAAAAAAAAACAATAACTCGCAGACAGTAAATCTAATCTATATGAGGAAACAAAGGGGTGAAACTTTTTTTTTTTTTTTTTTTAAATTTTCTTTTTTTAAAAATTCACTACTTTTTTTTTTTTTTTTTTTTTTTTCTTCCTACCAGAGAACCCAAGAGTGGTTTGGCAAACACAAATATACCACTTTTAGCTCCCACGTATAAATTAATAAATCTGAGCTTTAATATGAATTTTCAGAAGGCATCCTTTATTATTATTATTACTATTATTATCTTGTTGAAGTTGTCTACTAATTATTGTTGATGAATTGTCTCATGAATGCCTGAGGCTATGGCCTGTGGGATAATTGCCTATTTAAAAATTGGCAAAAGATTTTAGAGCTCAACATTGTCGCAGTCGTCGATATAGCTGTTGAAATTTTGTATCCATTCCGATGCTTGATCTTTCCATTGTTGTTCCTCAAGAGGTGATGAGAATTGAGGACACGGGAATCCCGTTGGTCCCTCAATGGGACCATTTTTTAACGGAGTCCAACCCATTCTCGCGATCACTGCCGGGTCTTGTATTACATCAGAACTACAGCTTTTAGTTGAAACTGCTCCTGGTGTTGCGAAAACATCACCTCCAGTGATCTTTGAAGTTCGGAATGATGAAACACTTGATGGAGGAGGAGGAGCATACATTCCGTTATAAGAATATTCAGATGGGGTTTGTGGAACTCCTCCCTTCCAAGGATTCGACTGTTTTGATTTACTTCTCTTTTTAAGAGATGATTTTATAGATGATTTTTGAATTGAAATTTCTGTTTTACCAGCTGCTGAATAAGAATCGATTGGATCAACGATATGATCGTAGTCACCAACACCACTTTGAAGACCTGCTGTTTCTACTTCGTGACACATTTCATTGATGTCTGACATTGCAGTGTTCGTATAAGCAGTGGTACTGCGAGGAATATCTACTGCTACAGAAACAGAATGATCTTCATGACCGTAATCACTACACGCAGACATAACAGAGTCTGATGGTACGGTAGTTTGTTCTAATTTCGTTCTGGTTGTGTTCGTTTCTTCAAATCCTGTTGATGTTAAATCCTCAAAGTATTGATTAACCTCACCCGTTGTAGCTGGTGAGTATGTCGGTTGGTTCATATTTATCAAATTTGTTGACACCGCAGTCAAGTCTTCTCCATCATGAGAGCACACCGACACATCAACTTCCTTACATATTCTATCTGCTTTTTTAAATAGATCTGTACTGGTTGATGTAATGTTGGTATTTCTATTGTTTGATAAGAAAACACTGCTCGGCATTCCAACTGGAGAGTTGCCTTCACTTGATTCCATCCCCACGATTGAAGATACCGTTGCTGCGTCTGATTGGACTACGTTGTTGTTTATTCTTCCATTTGGTTTTATATTGGAATTGAACCTCATAAACTTCGAAGCTTTTGCCAAATCTGGAGGAGTGCTTATAAGTGAAAATCCCAAAGCTGATTGACGTTTTGGTGGAGTTATTTTAACAGGTGAGATTCCAGACATTATCGATTTATCATTCGTGGTATCATCATTTATATCGTAGTCAATTATTGATTGAATTTCACTGGATGATATTGGAGAAATTATTTTCTTTCTCTTTAACAAATTGCTACTAACAGTCTCATCATCAGATTCACTATCACAGTATCTTTTCGAGGATTTTCTAAGCAATTCGGTGCTTTGACGGGAATCGAACTCGATCTCAAGATTTGATGACGCTGAAGATTTTTTTGAACTTTTTTTTCGAAATCGAGATTGCTTTGTTGTTGTAGATGTTGATTTTAATAAGTTGCCAGAGTCGGAAAGCTCAATATCTGAGTCATCCATATTTAGTCGCTGAGAAGTGTTGTCTTCAACGGATATTGGATCATCTTTCTTAAAACTCTCACCATAAATACCAGTATCAACAGGTTCTCTTAAAGAATGCATGTCAAAACAGGAAGACCATGCTGATGGAAGAAATGCTTTTGGTTTTGGTTTGTGTTTTTTTGAATCCAAAGGAGTGATTCCTATAACAGAAGGAGACAGTGTTAGAGATGGAACGTTACTGCTTGTCGCTGTATTTCTAGTTGGAGGTGGTAGCCTACCATGAGTTTGACTCGATAAAGCAGTTGCAAGTCCGAGTCCTCCTTTTGCTTTTCTATTAACAGCCTTCGCACATAAAGAACTCTTTAATAGCGATCCGTATTTTCCTTGACTTCCTTTGGTATTTGCTGCTGGTATTCTCGCGACAGGAGTTAGAGACCACCCCTTAGCGGAGCTCTTACCTGTCCACAAATTGTCAGCAAGTGGTTGCATTGGAGGTCTTCCCTCATTAGCTACTTTATAAGGCCTCATGACTTGATTATTTGGCGTCATCATTGGGTTCATGTTTTTAGGTCTTGCTGGTGTCCATTGCTTATCTTCAATGTGAACTGGGGTTCCAAGATCAAGCGATGCATTACTACTCTTTCCATCATCCATTTATTTTTTAATTAAATATAAAAAAAAACCTTGTGGTGGGAGAGGAAAAAATGAAAAAAAAAAAAAAATGATTAATAATTTTATAAAAGCAAATCTAATCACTATTAAAAATAATAATAATAATAATAAATAACAAATAAATAAAAAATCGAAAGTACAGACCTCTCTGAAGGCAATTTTTTAACAATTAGAAAAAGAAAAGAAAGAAAAAATCTTTTGTTTTTAAATCCCTTTTTTATCTAAACCAGTCTGTACAACTCATACAATTCTAACACCAAGAAGAGAGGGGTAAAGTGTTCCTACAAAAAGAAACAACCAAATCTAAAAGAAATTGTGGCAAAAAAAAAAAAAAAAAACCAGCCACTTAAAAAAAAAAAAAAAAAAAAGGTGCAGTTTTAACAAAACCATACTGTAAACAAGAATAACTTTTTCTGAGGGGAAAAAAAAATCTCTCTAATTTTTCACAAGAATTATTTCTGATAAAAGGATTTTTTTTTTCTTTCTTTCTTTTCTTTTCTTTTCCCTAAACCAGGAATCTCGTTTAGGGTTAGAATTTCTTTTCCCCCCCTCTCCTCGTAGCTCAACTATTCCCTTCGACAGTAATGACAAAAATAATCTGTATCTTAAAACGGTGTAACCGCTTTTTTTTTCTTTTTTTCTTTTTTTTTTTTCTTGTTAGCATACTGATAATGAAGTTTGTTGACTTTCTTGTTTTCTTTAAAAAAGTTGGAGTAAAACAATACTCACATTGTCCTTCGTACATGATGATACGAAGAAACAAAACTCATTGCTGTAGTAAGTTAGAGAGAGTTTCTTTGAATAGAATACAACCCTCAAAAGATGTAAAATAATAATAATAATTTTAAAAAGAATCTTCAGGTTACATACGACTTGCACCGCAGTCACTATTTTGCTAGCCTTAGCGAGTCAGGGAAGAGCAATATCAACCAATAAAAAAAAAATAAAAAAAAAAAAAAAACATGAAGAGACTTTTGTTAAAGGAAAGGAAGTCATAAAATCAAAAAAAAAAAAAAAGGAATAAAAAAAAAAAAAAAAAGGAGTTTAGTGTGAATAGACGCGATACAATCTCAAGTCTCTTTTAGTGAAACTCGCTTCTCTCTCATTAAAAGTTTTAATGTGAACGTGTGCCGTTATTTTAGAAAACGCACAGTTTGATAGAATATTCTTTTTTTTTGCTAAATCATTATCTTCTTATTTTCGATATCAGAGAGCTTCCATTTCATTCTCGTCTCTCTCTAGCACATCTCTGCCATCCTCTGCCCAGAGAGTAAGGTTATCTCTTAGTAATTGCATTATAGCTGTTGCTTCTCTGTAGGAGTCTTCATCAAGCGATTCAAGCTCAGTGACAGCCTGATCAAATGCCTTTCGCGCAATTTCAACACCCCTGTCATGATTTCTTAGAATCTCATTATTATAAACAGAAAAATTCAATGCGAGTCCCAGACGTATGGGATGAGTGTTTGGTAGCGATCTGTTGGCCAAGTCGGTAGCTTTTTGATAAGCTTCCAATGCTGACTCCTTTTGAACATCTGTCGCATTTATTTCGGCATGATAACGGTGGTAGTCACCTTTTTGTTTTAAATAGAAAATCTGTTCTTCGGCACCCTTAGCTGTAGGTATTAATTGAGTTTCTAAAACAGACACAAAATCATCGCATATTTCACCGACTTCTTTTTCAAACATTCTACGGTATCCTGAGATTAGTTTTGTGTGTTCTGCATTTCCTTTCAACTCTTCTTTTTGTTCAATCGATGATATTATCCTCCACGATGCTCTCCTGGATCCAACAAGAGCTTTGTACGCAACTGCCAGTAAATTTCTCTCTTCGGTAGATAGGTCGGCACTTTGTTTTATTGCCTTTTTCAGGCATTGGACCATTTCGTCATATCTCTCTGCCTGTTCACATAATTTAGTCATGAAAACGATCTCTTCGCGAACATCTGGAACTTGGATTCCCATAGTTTTTGAATTTTCTTTTTTTTCGTTTGTTAAATTATGTTTTATACCTGATTGAAAATAAGAAATAATCAACTCAAGTCTCCGTGATAGGAAATCATCTATTTCAGGGCAAAGTGTTTTACCACTACTGGAAAGTAAGGCTATGCCATCATCGAAATCAGGGAAGAAAAATGGGAAAAAAAAAAAAAAAAAAAAAAAACGTGCCATTCATACGAAGACACAGATGTCCGAATATATAACACGGTGAGTTGCTAAAAACAAATAACTGGAGACGCGGGATAAGCCGAGATCTTCCATCCGATTATGAGCGGCATTGTAGTATACAAAAATAAAGAAACTTGAATCAAATGTAGACAAATTCATCAACATCGCTATCGAATCAGAAGAATAAAATGAAAACAAAGAAATGAAGCACCACATCATAGAAACCACGAATTTGATTTTTTTTAAAAAAAAAAGCAACCAACACCCCCTCACAAAACGTCAAGCCATCCCTGGGTCTCTAAGCAAATCGAGTAAGCTTGATGTGGTTGGAACATCTTTTGTGTACACCTCATCAACAACTTCTAGTTCATCCATCATATCAACGAGTTCAGAGTTTATTGTTTCGAATTGTTCTCTTGACATTCCCTGGATATCAATTACTCCTCGTGAGTTATTACTCTGTTCTGGAGTTGTATCGAAAGGAGTGAATCGAAAACTATTCTCAACATCATTAGTACCCAACACTCTACCCAGGTAGTTAAGTTCTGCTTGTTTTCTTGGAGATTCACATGTTGATTCTTCGCGTCGTATTGTTTCTTTTTCCGGTTCTTTTTCTTGTTCTTGTTGTTTTAGTAACCCCTCATTCGATAATTTTCTCTCTGGTTTTCCAGTTGCCAACAGAGCAGCTCTCTGCTGCTCCTCTGATTGTGCAATATAAATATTACATCCAAGGGTTATGTCTCTTGACTCATAATCAAAATGATTATTCTTCCTCTGTGAAGATATCTTTCGTGTTAAAGGATGGATGAAGGCTTCTGTGTGTGTTTTATTTGGATCTTCTTTATCATGGTAATGAACTACTCCAGGCATTTCAATGAGTTCATCGTTCGGCATTGGACCTCCCTCCTTTAAGAGGAATAATCCAGCCTCTGTTTGAATACCTTCAGCAAGAAAAAGAGATACTTTTGTTCTTCGATCTTGAAAAAATTTCATAATGAGAAGACGAACTGTATGGAATTGTGATGTAGTTATTTTCTTCATCACTTCTTGAATTTGAATTAAAGCATTGTCGATAACTGACCTGGCTGTGTAGTTGAGATTCGTGACCACTCTATTTGTCTCAATGTGATTCAAAGTAATGGAAATGAGATCATCGGGATGACTAACAGACATCATTTGATACTTAAACCCCATGACCATTAACTCATACATCTTTTCCATACTATTGTCTGATAGCTTCATTATACTGCTATTAGCGATAGTGTGAAAGATTCCCTTTACGTATGTATTACTGGGGAGTGGTCCTTCTTTTAAGAGTTCGTGGAATACTTTTGGATTGTACATTTGTCTTATAACGTCTTCAAGTACCCTTTCGATCTTGTCTTTTCTGATCTTCTGAGAATATAGTCTCTGTTCTAAAATGTAGATCATCTCACCTCCCATGTTGCAATGGATGAAAGGGATCGTTAGTTTTATTGGATCGCATTGCTTTCCCCATTCGAAGTCAATCGTTTCCATTTTATTTTTATTTATTTTTTTGTTTTTTCCTTTAATTATGAAAACTAAGTTAGATCACCGAAAAGTCATTCAACTTGTTATGATTACTAATAAGAACTTCTCTGACGTGAATCTCAAGGTAGTGGCGGAGGGAGGTGAATCAAACAAAAAGTAAGTCTCTGATCTACTCATTGCGTCTATGTTGTTATATGTATATGAGGTAAAGTGAAAACACTAAATAAATTGTTTCTGTTGTTCGTAGAAAACATAGTTTTTCATCCTTCTTTTTTTTTTTTTTTTTTTTGGCCTTTATCAGTAAGTTCTGGGGACTTTATTTCAACTCGTCCATTGGAGCTCGCGACGACGGGCTAACATGTCTACATTATTTAGTTCTGTAAAATAGAAGTGTCGCTGTAATTAGTATACAGCAGTAGTATTCGATGACTGGCACCGTTTGGTTTTTTTTTTTTTTTTTTTTTTTTTTTCTAATACAATTTTCTGTGTAAGTGAAAAATTACAATAACAATAACAAAAAGAACAATCATATCTTTTCTGGCACACCAACAGCAAGCACGCCGACTGATTTTTCAATTGGCGTGTTGTGTTGTGTTATGTGCTGATTGTGTTGGTCTAAAAGTTTTGGCACCTAAGAAGTAATGTGAAGATGTTACTTGTTAAAGAACCAGTAAGATAAGTAAGGAAAATGACTATCAACAACCAGTTACTGTGTTGGCGAGCTGACTTCTCTGCGTTGACATTTTCCTGATCGACTGCAGTATTCATTTGTGTGTTGTGTGCGGGCCAAAACAATGTGTCTCAAAAGGATACAAAATGTACACGTCTATTACCCAAGTAGTTGTTTTACTTTTTTTTTTTTTTTTCAAGTACTACTTTATTTTTCTTTCGACTAAAATGAACGTAAACAGAAAGGCTTTAAACCCGACTAGAAGGTTGGCGAAAAACAAAGCACACTTTTTTTTTTTTTTTTTTTGATAATTATCCAACGATTAAACAGAACTGTAACAAAAGTCGAGAATTCCACAGCTTTTAGGATAACTGCAATATAATGTGCGATGATGGTGATGGTGAAGTATGAATTGCTCTGGTCTACTTCCTGTCTCTGTCTCTGTCATAGCTGTAGTCTTCTTCATCATATTCGCTATAGTAGAAACCTCCTCCTCCTCCTCCTCCTCCGCAATCATCATCATCGTCGTCATCCATTAGATCTTCATCTTCTATGATGGGTCTCCTGGTTTGGGTTTTGCTGTTTAATAAGTTTACAACGATTAAGCTTATCTATCACAGATGAGACATACCGCTTAATAGAACCTCGGGCTTGTTTCCCTTGCCCTCCAGCTTCTCCATGCTCCCTTGGCCGTTTCGCCTTGTCCGGGTTGAAGGTCTGCGTTTTGATTATTATTTTTGTTGTGTGTTAGCGGTATTAATAAAACCTTCCTACACATGATGCAGTAAGATAAAAAAAAAGAGAAACCTGGATCACTTACCTTCTCCTCCTCCCAGTTTTCAGTTGCTGCGGATACTTCTTTTGGTAGCAATTTAAACGATTGAAGTCCCTTATATCCACGTAAATTAGCCATTGTCTTGCCTCCACGTGATGTCTGATTTCGACCCGCCTGACTCTTTCCCGTGTGATAATGCCTTCCATGAATTGAATTATTTAATTGGATATCTTGCTCAGTCTTTTCTTCAACCTCTTTTCTCTTTCCTCTTGTCGGTATTCTTGCTAACACTGCTTTGGATCCATGAATTGCTATGCTCTTTTCTATTTCCTGATCAAGTATTAATTTTTCATCCTTGTCCGTCAACATCTTCTTCGCTTTAGCACACGCTTTGAACATATCGGCTGAGTTTTTTGCTTCCACAGGATCTGTGATATGACGAGTCTTGTCAGGGTGATACTGCATACTTTTTGATCTGTAAGCCTTCTTTACTTCATCTTGAGTCGCATCTCGGGGTACGTCAAGTAGACTAAACGCATTAAAAAATCCTAAACAAGTTGCTAAAGAAAGAGCTTTTGGTTTCGCATCTTCGGTTTCTTCTTCGATGTGAATTTCATGTTGACGAGGGGGGTGATAATATTTCAGACTACGAAGTCCTTTAATTGTCGGAGGGTCTTGCAATGCAGATTTTGCATCTTCGACACGCAGAAAGGTAATCATCGAATAGAATGGTGAAACGTTTCTTGAAGACTGACCTCCACAAGATGTACAGAATAAAGCCTCTAAAGGTAAGTCTTCTTGACAAGTTGGACACGGAGCGCTTAAGACTTCTTCTGTTGACTGAACGTTCATGACTGTTCCAAATCGACTGAAGGCATTTAGAAGTTCACGTTGTTGTTTGTTTTCAGTCATTTCAACTTTTATAATCGATGACGGAAGATTCTTATTATCAAGAATTACTTCTAAAACGAATTTTAATTTATCGCCGACAACTTCTTTCAGTGAATCCGCATCAACTTCAACTCCATCAACAGTCTGTAACCTCCAACCTAACAATCCTTGTAAACCAGCTCTGAAGCAACAAGATCCTGGCTTTACTTCGCTTATAACAAGATTATCACAGCAAAGACCTAAAGACTCATTTTTTGATTTTCTTGTGATGGTTACTTGTCTGCTGTTCTTGTTGAGTGATGACTGCGTCATGTTAGACAATGAAACAGGAGCGAGTACGAATAGAGATTTTAACTTTTGTCCGAAAGCAGTAGCGAGATCAGCAGTAGCAGAAACACATGTGTTATCCACTGAGAAGACTCTCCAGATACCTCCAATATAAGGCTTGAATCCCATGCGCTCACCAACTGATCCTTTAGTGACTGATTGTATTGAGAGATTATCACTAAATGTGACACCAAGTCGATCTCCTTCTCTTCTCTTGATGTGTAATTTCATTCTACACAATAATTTTATCACTGAAACTGAAAATTCTCTTTTCGAAGAAGATCGATTGGCCAAGTCTTCCTCAGCAGTTATTTCCCTTCCATCAACAGCTACAAGTTTCCAACCAATGTATTTAGTTATGCCAGCAATATCAGCAGGACTTGCTTCATGAACCCAATTTATAATTAAATCTGGTGAGAGAGTGATTCCTATTCCTTGTTCTCTGTAGTCTCTTTGGATGAGTATTTCTTCAGTAATTATCTGAAAACATAACTTTGTAAAAGATGTTTTTTTTGGAATGATTCGAGTGATGTCATCGGTAGAGCGAACTAACTCTGAATCGATAGAAGCGAGTCTCCATCCGAGGAGTTTACCAAAGCCAGCTCTGTCTGCTTGTTTTCCAGGAGTTACAACTTCTACATCACATGTTGCACTAAAAGTAATCCCCATCTGCTCACCAGAACTCCTATCAACTTCTACAACTATCGAATACACTCCACTCAAGGCCAGTGCTTCTCTAAATATTTCTAACTCTCCATGGCAATAAGACAAATCAAATCCAGTATCAGCTCTCACTGCTGCTAATAGTTCCTCCTTCCCTAATTTCATATATCGCACCGGATCAATTTTAGACATTTTTTTTTATTATTTTTTTTTTTTTTATATATTACTTTTATACCTACTTAAAATAAAAATTTTTTATCTTGTTATAACTAATAGCGCGCTGAAAAGTATTAATTTGTTAGAGGTTTGTCGAAATCAGGTGCATCTGTGAATATTTATTTTTTTGTCTGTAAAAAATTGATAAGTAAAGCGATCAACTGTTCAATCACACGCAAAAATGTTGGGCAAGAATTGTGCATGCAGGCAAAATTCATTTACAATTCACACAATTGGCAGTCGAATAAGTACCAATTTAATGAATCTATAGCCATTGCACATCCACAAAAGAAAAAAAAAAAAAGAAAAGAAAAGAAAGTAGAGGGAGAAAACCATTCAGATTAGCCTTATATTTCGGTTGAACACAAAACACATTGCTGTCTTACATCTTAATACCATTCTAAATATCGGCTTTCAATCTGAATAGTTTTTTTTTTTTTTCTACTAAAAACAACAAAAAAAAAGGTAAGAGAAAAAGAAATAAATAAATAAGAGAATTACCTATTGAGAAAAAAAAAAAGCTCAATAAGAAGAACACCAGTTGGGATAAAAAAAAAAAAAAAAAAAAGGAAACTATTATGTTGCAGACGCTGCTTCAAAGCAAAGTTCACAGAAAGCGAAAAGTCATTCGACACCACATTATGTGGGACTTCTCGCAGTCGGGAAGAGACGCAAACTAACTTGAAAGCCGCTGACGTTATAGTTTAAAAATTGAAAGTGCCCAATTTTCCGTCAAAAGAGAGGAATATCATAACACAAAAAAAACCAGACAAGAATGACCATCATACTACTCTAGTAAACGAAAACAAGATACATGTCTTGTCTTTCTTTTCTGCTTTTTTTAGAAAAACTAAAAAAAAGAAAGAAAAAAAATCCCCAAAAGCCTCTACTAATATCGGATGAAAAAAAAAAAAAAAAAAAAAAAAAAAAAAGCAAGAGAGGAAAAAGCAGCCTAAATGAAATAAATACGCAGAAAACAGGCTCTGCAAAAAAAAAAAGATGGTGGCCAAGCCTTCACCCCGACGAAATTATAATACCTGAAACTAAACTTAAAAAAAAATATATATTCTCCACGTGTTTCAATTACGCTTGGTGTGGGTAATCAAAGCATTTCACACTTTGTACTTCCTAAGTGAAATGGTGGACTTAACGTAAAGACTTTGATTGCTATTCTTTCAGTGAATCGCAGTGTACTTCCAGCGTGTATACAGCTTTCGTGTCCTTTTTTTTTTTTTTTTTTTCTTTTGCACTTCTTAAGAGTGAAGCACAAGTTATAAAAAAATATTACGCAGTGTTTTTTTTCTCAAGTAGTGGAGAGAGAAAAAAAATTTCTTTATCGTTGTTTGTTTGTTATTATTTTTTTTTTTTTTTAAATTCGGTATTGCAAGAAGAAAATCACGCTCCCTCAAGTGAGCATTGTTGTCGTTTTATTATTTTCTTCTTTCTTGCAAAGTGACTTTTTTATTTTTTCTCGTAAAAACTAATCGTGCGGCTCCCCGGCACAATCGTTGTCGTGGGTAACAGATAAGTGACAATGCTTTCGCCGACGAGCATGCAAAAGAAATCGCGCTCAAGTAGCGGCTTGACATTTTAAGGCTCTCAGTGTGTGTAGGACACTAGATTTTGGTGGCAAGTAATTTTATTAAACATGAAGCGGAGATTAAAAGAAAGAGGAAAAAAAAAATATCATAAGCTAGTTATCTGTTAATACTACAGATCATAAATGATGGGATATAAAAAAAAAAAAAAATTATTTTGCTACAGACTGCAACGTGCGAAAATCACACGGATTTGAATGTTTCTTTGTTTTTTTTTTTTTTTTTTTGCTTTTTTTTTTTTTCGTCTCATTTTTTTTCTTTTTGATACAGAAGTTGAAAACTTCAGGGTGGTGGTCACGGAGTAGCTATAACTCAGAACACGCACAGCCAATGAATTCTACTAAAGAAAAAGAAAGAAAAAAAAAGAGGAAAAAAATAATCAATAAGTCTTCTCTCATTACTGGGCACGCACAGTAGATGGAAACAGACAAAGAGAGGAAGCAGCAAAAAAAAAGAAACAGCGAGAAAAAAAAAAAAGAAGAATGATGTTGTATTTACAACACAGCACCACTTTTTTTTAAACACAAAGAAAAAAGTTGGGGAAAAAAAAAAAAAAAAAAAAAAAAAAAACAAGCTATCGATTTTTTTTTTTTTTTTTTTTTTTTTTTTTTTTCCATAGTAAATATGAGATACAGTTTTTTTTTTGCTTTTTACGAATTAATAAATAAATAAAAAAAAAAAGAGGGAAAAGAGCATGCGTACGACAAGTCAGCCCAGACAAGTCTTACTATCACTGCCATCTATTTCAAAGAACCACTTCCATTGAAGCGGAAAAAACATAAATATATAACACATGTACTTCTCACAGTTAAGGAAATCCCCTTGTATTGTATCACACAACAAGAAAAAATACTATTTTTTTTTTTTTTAAATTTTGTCGCTGAATATACATTGCAGGGATATAATATTATTATTATTATTATTTTTTGTTCGCATGTTTTTTTTTGATCGCAAAGACATTAAATTAGGAAAAGGGTTAGAGGGGGGATGTAAGTTCGATTTTGAAAAATTACAACTGTGTTGTATCATAAAGTAACTATTAGGTTTCGAGAGTAATCTATATACCTCTTTCCTCTATTCTCGCATCAGTTGTGGTGTAGAAGTAAGTCAGTCAAATGTTGAGACTGAGTCATTCCAGTTTGCAGGACTGAAATGTAGTTACTTTAAGTTTCATGTTCATAATAAAAAAACAGAGGAGGAGGGAGAGTTGATTGTTTTAAACTTGTAAAATAAAACTGTTTTCGTATCATATTAACATAGAAACGATAATTCAACAATCTGCTAAGGATACTGTGAACAACTGTGAGATGGTTAGCCTTTTAAAGTAACTATTAGGGCTTTCGAGAGTAATCCATATACCTCTTTACCTCTATTCTCTCACCACTGGAGTGAGAGTTACTTTTAATTTATTTTATTGTTATATAAAAAAGGGTTAGGGGGGGTGTGGAGTGTGTGTGATTGGTTTGATAATGTAGAAAACAGTAATGAACTTAGTTTAGTTCAGTTAAGTTAGCAAAATACAAACTGATGACTACGAGGGGTCTGGGTAGCCCGCATCAGTTAGGACCCAATCGCGAAGATTGTAGTTTCATAGTATCGGCTGGAAGTGATCGACTTCCAGCTTCCACCTTGCCCAGAGGCTAACAGGTTGTAAACAACTAAAGAAAATAAAAGAGAACTTTAACAGGTAATATAATTAAAACTGGAAAAAAAAAAAAAAAAAAAGAAATGACACGAGTCTAAACTTCATCATACAATAGCTAGCTAAAAAGCTATATAATGTATAAACTATAACAACGCAAAAAAAAAAAAAAAAAAAAAAAAAAGTAACAACTTTTTAGGGGTATAAAAAACAAAATTAATATCAAGTACCTTTTGACTGAAAAAATATTTGTAGTTGTTAATGCATGGGATGATGTGTAATTTAACAAATAAGCAACTTCGAAATTGGCCAAACCGCGGTTTCTATGTAAAAACATACCAAACTATGACGATATTGGGAAGATATTTGTTTGGTTTTATAGAACATGAACATGAACCACGAGGATCACATTAACGAAGTGCTTCGAAGTAAACAAAAAGAAAGAAAAAGGGGTTTTGGTAAAGACAGACACACACACAAAGCTATGTATTACTATAGCTTTTAAAAAAAAGGAAAATCACAAACCAAGAAGGAACTTCTAATGTATGACAAATTTTTTTCTTTTTCTGGTTGTTATCAGATAAATAAAACACTTAAAAACAAACCGATAACAAACAGCCTTCTTCATATATTTTGTTTGGCTTTATAAAACACCAACCTCATGTATCGTATTAACGAGGTGTTTCAAAGTAAAAAACAACTATAAAAAAAAAAAAGGGTTTTTTTTGGTAAGTAACAAACACACAAAAAACTATACATTACTATAGCTTTTTTTAAGAAAAGGAATATGATCACAAGGTTTCTTTTTTTTTTTTTTTTTTTTTTTTTTTTGCTGGTTGTTATCAGACTGATAAATCACTTAAAACAATCCGATAATAAACAGTTCTTCAACAAGAGAGACATAGAGCGAGAGAACAGCCTAATTTTATTGAATACTTCAACTGCATAAAGGAAGACACCAATAAATGTCATCTGCCCTCTCACACATTAACTAATAATTTCTCTTATTTTATTTTGCTAAACAACAATAGCCAATTGAGATAAGCAGCATACACGAGGAGATGCAGTACTATTTTCTTTTTCTGTCTTTTGCATCATACTTTTATAAACACAAACAAGAGAGATTTGCATGCCCAAAAAAAAAAAACTTGTAAAAAAGCTAACAGGAATCGACTGGTGAATGACAACAAAAATTCTCCATTTCTCCAAACCACTAAAGGAAAAAAGAAATGAAAAGACTTTTTCTTATTATTGTTATTCAAAAAAAAAAAAAAAAAAAAAAAAGAAATACGGAAACCCCAACACTGTGGCCAAATAAAACAAGAAAATCCTCCCAAAAATTGAACGAGGACTGAGGGGTATCATCTAAAAAACGAGTACCTAAAAAGACTCGGACAAAGCCATCCATGTTCGATATATAGCACAATACTCATTTTAAAAGGAAAGGAAGTTAAAACCCCCTTTTTTTTTTTTTTTTTTTTTTTTTGAAAAAAACACTCACTTAAGTTATTTAATCAACGATGTATACAACGGGTGTCGAGAAAGTTCTCAAAAAAAATGTTTTGATTATATTTGTTTATTTTCCTTTCGGAAAAAAAAAAGGATTATCTATTTTTTTTTTTTTTTTTTTTTTTTCTTGCTTATCGGAGAAAAAGGGAGAAAAGTATTCTTCCCTTTGATTTGCCGTAATTAAAGAAATTTTTTTTTTTTTATTGTTGAACCTGAAGATGTAGAGGAAGCGGGTCCAGTCTACAGAACTCAGCGGAGCACATCTTTCCCAACATCGGAGGGGATTTTTCATTCCAGACTGGAAGAGTAAAAGATTCCTCATTTATAAGATCTGATAATTCATTATCATCATTAATAAACCTGTAAGCCGGAGCTAGTCTTTGGTCGCTAATAACAACTCTACGCTTCTCCACACGAGGTGAAGGAGGAGGAGTCACCGATGGTGTAATCGATGGAGTGCTGGTAGGTGTGATACCTGACATCATCCTCATTGATGGCGGATAATAAATACCACCTCTCTGTTGAATCCGAGGTGATCGTGGAGGAGTAAGCGACTGCGTGCTATTCGGAGTAACACTCGCTGATGTAACATTCGTCTGATTCGCTGACTGGTCTCCACATTGTTTCCACCAGATTCTACAAACATGTAAATGACCACATGACTTTCCATACTTACATCTCCCTGTGATGTGCGGTTTGCAGATTTCTCTCGCTGAGAAGATGTGTCCCCTGGCAATTCTCTTCGAAGCTTCATTCCAAGCCAGCATGTTAGAAGGAATAGAAATAGTATTAGAACCTGGTAATCTATACACAGCACAGTCTTTAATGTCGTGACGATCTCCGTGTTGTCCACAGCAAGGAGTTCGAAGTCGTCTGGTGTTGAGTGATTGAAGTTCAGCTTCTTTGATGTGAATGTGTTTGCAAGATTCACCATCTGCGCATGTAGAGCTATCGCAAAGCTTCATTGGTACGTGTGTGCCATTAGAGAATGCTCTTCGATATTCATCAAGTCCTCTGGTTTTCGTAACTGCTGGAAATCTTACCGCGAAAACTAAGTTATTGGAATTGAAAACTACTACTTCCGTAATAAAATTCTCCTCAATCTCCACACCGTGTTCAAGTCTCATTTTCTCAACGAAAACTCTGTCAACGTGAAAAGACTTACACTTTTTACCTTGTCCACAACGACCTTTCAGAAATAACATACACAGACATGACCTGTGACCCTTTCCTTTCAGTCCTGCTGTCGGTATAATTTTATCAAATGGAACATCGTAAACAGTGAGGTGCTTTGCCATTGGGTCCTTTATAGGTATGCACCCCTTTATCGAACTGACAAGGGGCATACTTACAAGAGGTGCTGCTACTATGGTTGGTCCAGTCATTTTTTTTTTTTTTTTTTTTTTTAAAAACTGTAAAAAAAAAAATAAATAAATAAACTCTAACTAATAAACCAAAAAGACTACCGTCCCTAATAATACGACTTAAAGTTAATTATCGTTATCGTGAAACTACTGAAAAGGTTACCCAACCTCAGGGAGGTTCTCCCTCTACTGGACTTTAAAATAATTTCGCATTTAACTTATACAAGAATATCTAAAATGGGGAACACAATTTGGTTACAAAACACAACGAAAGGAAGGGGGGGAAGACGGAATTGCCTAACAGATGAAACCGATTACGCTCACCGCATTATATTCGGAAACTTAACTTACTCTTTTTTTGTACAACAACTAACAAAGTGGTGCCACATCGACAGAAGCCACTGCGATGATTCCTCCCACAAAAAAATAGGGTAAAAAAAAAAAAAAAAAAAAAAAAGTATATTTACTACAATACAGAGAGGAGGGGAAAAAAAAAAAGAAACAAAAATTGCAGACCGAAATGTCCAGCTAAAATAAAAAAAACAAAAAGGTCAACAACCTTCCACAGTAACTAATGACGGAATATTCCACCAAAATGATCAACTGTGTCACTGCCTTGAGTATAACTATTCAGTCTTGATTGAATTCGTGCTTCTGCTGCAGCGGTATAAGCGATTCCAGTATTGGCAGCTCCCGTTGGGTTATTTGATTGTGCCCGCATTTCGATTCGCCTCATGGCTTCAGCTAGTCGATGGTCAGTTGCCAAGTCTGGGTTTGCTCGAATGTCAGTAGTACCATTGAGTAGTCCGGTACTTGGATTTATATTTATTGATCCTGTAAGTTGTGTTTGATGAGTTCCTTGATGTCTGGAATTCCTTAACTTGTCTTCGATCTCACGTAGTCGTAGAGCTCTTTCATCTACTTCTCTCTGTTGCTGTTCAATATGCATTCCCATTTGTTTGAGTCGACCAGTGTTTGCACGTCTACGGTCTTCAATGTTATATCCATTTTGGAATAAATTGACACCTTCTAAAACAGCTGCTGGAGATACCGCAACAGGTGGAACAGTACCAGTAGGAATATGAGTCCTGGTACTAAGTAAAGGTTCAGTGCGTATGACGTCAATCGGAACTGCGGCGCTAATATTATTCAAATGACTTGATAATTGTGATGGAATCTCTCTCATCATCATACTTGAAGTAATCTGTGTTGGTCTTATTGGACTGGTAACTGATGAAGTGTTTCCAGGAGGTGTGTGTTCCCTTGTGACGCCAACACCAACACCAGCTCCATAACTCCCTAAATCATTATAAGCTGGGGGTGCTTGCTGAGGAGGTATTGCGGTTCTCGACGGTTGCTTTCCAATCTTTTCCATTCGACGAATCTGAATTTCCTCCAACTCCTGTTGCAATTTTAGTTCTCGAAGTCTATCTTGTTCCTCCTGCTGTTGTTCTTTTAATCTATGAAGGTCAACACCAGCCATGTTTGCCTCAAGAGACGCGATGATATTTCTCAACTTTGTATTGTCATCTTTCAGATGTCTATTTTCAAGTAAGACTTCATTTGTTAAATCTGATTGTGGGAATTGAGGTGGTTCTTCTCTTACTGGTTGTGGTTGTGGTGGTGGTAGTGATGGTGAACCTGCTAATTTAGCTGGTCTTGGAGGAGACCCTTCATCAGAAGACACAACTGGCAGTGGTGGAAAATGTCTTCCGTTTCTCAGTACATATCGAGCGAGTCTTCTGCAATGTCTTTGAGGTAAGATTCCGTCATCTCGCAGTTGTTCGATATCAGCGTTCAGTAGATCTCTTGCACTACACACTTGATGTTCAACTAAACCACTGGCCAGTGAATCTGGAAATTCTAACCGGAGATGGTCCAGCAACTCTGCGATGGCCATACCTCCCCCCACCTCCCACCTGTAAAACAAAACAAAAACATATAATCAAACAACACACATAATAATTAAAAAATACCTGTTTTTTTGACTACAGTGTGGAGAGAGCTGTTTCGTTAGATTTATAGTGCGAGCAATTCTTAATCAAAAAAATGATAATGCTAAGACAAGCCTTAAATGGTACCGAGGGAGGATTTTTTTTTTTTTTTTTTTTTCTACCTAAAAATCGGACACGACAAGAATAACCCTCATTTGCCAACCAACAAGAAACGATCTCAGGCTAGTTGGCACTAAGCTATTCATCATACGCACGGTTGTTACAAGAAATCGTAATAGAAATGACTGATACCCTCAATACCAGCCGCCTTTAAACTCATCATTAATGAAACTCACAAAGAGAGAAATAAAATAATGTCATTCGGAAAATTATTCGGAAGGGGAAAAAAAATATCTTCACGCACAATCAGACGAAAAAAAACGCATTATGGAGGAGGAAAGAAACGTTTATGTTTGTTCTTTTTTTTTTTTTTTTTTAAATAACTACTACACTCGACTAAACGAGTACCACTAAACGAGCGAGTACCTTTATTGTTTAATACGGATTAGTACGGCAGCACGCTGGAAGGGTATTTGGATCCTTTCCTGCCTTACAACTTTGCTTGCAACATGGCTGTGCCATCGCATCATGCTTATCAATTTGTGAAGGCCCAAAGAGTCCTGGTGAGGCAAGATGAGCCGTTCTTAATTCCTCGATCTTTGAAACGACGTATTTGAATGTTGTGCGGTGGTAATCAAGAGGAACTTGTTCTCCAGCATCGTGGTTTAAATTGAATAACAATGGAGTATCTAAGATACCTGAAGAGTAATTCGCACGACAAGTTGGAACAAAATAATTATCTGGGCAATGCGATCCAGTAGTGCGGAAGTGAACTTTCCATTCTCTCCATCTGATGGCGTTTAAGTTTGCGTTACTACTAACACCCTTGTCCCAGTAGTAGTAGGCTTCACGAACATCACCAGCCTCCTGAAATAGAAATGGAGACATGTCTACAGAGTCGTAGACTCTGTCTGTTGGAAGTTCAATTCCAACAAGTTTCATAACCGTCGCGTATAAATCCATCGTTGATGCAATCTCTCTAGTTAGAGTACCTGCAGCGATCTTACCCGGCCATTTCATAATTCCTGGTACTCGCTGACCTCCCTCCCAAGTAGTTCCTTTACCACATCGGAGTAGACCGGCATTTCCACCTCTCTGAAGTCTCATTAGAGAAGGACCGTTATCAGCAGAGAAGAAGACGAGTGTGTTATCTTCCTTACCACTATCCTTCAAAGCTGATAAAACTTCCCCAAGAGACCAATCCAACGCTTTGATAGAATCTCCAAACATTCCTCGTGCAGTGGTGTTAAAGAACTGCTTTCCAGCATAGTCCGGGTGATGAGTATGCTGGAAAGCATAATACAACATGAATGGTTCTGGCTTCTTTGACATTTCTCTTACGAAATTAACAGCCGCAGTTGTGTACAGATCATCTAAAGTTGTGAGGTTGGCTGGTTGTTGAAGGATGCCCATGTTGCCTTTGGTTCCGTTGAAGAGTGGAATTTGAACTTCACCGCCGGAAGCTTCTGGGTTTCCAGCAAGAGCCTTGGCGATGTACTCAGCGGAAGATAGTTTTGCAACTAGTGAATTTGGTTTTGAAAAGTTTTGTAAGTTTGTTGGACAAGTTGTGTGCATAGGTTCAGGATTAGTACCAGGAAAGCAAGGGATACCAGGCGTACCCGGATTGTAAAAGCATAAGTTCGGATCAGGCATATCATGTGAGTACGGTACTCCCATCCAACTGTCAAATCCGTGTTCGGTTGGAATGTATTCCCAGTTTTCACCAACACCTAAATGCCATTTTCCAACCATACCAGTGTTATAGCCGATAGTCTTTAATGCCGCAGCCATGGTCGTTTCATTTGCTGGAAGTCCAGATGCGCTGGATGGAATAAAAACACCTGGGTAAACACCAGATCTCATCTGGTATCTACCAGTTAGCAGTCCGGCTCTACTTGGTGAACAGACTGGACTCGACGTGTACATACTCGCGAATTTCGTACCTTCGCTACACAACTTATCTAAATTAGGTGTGTCACTCATTGGATGACCATAACATCCTAAATCACCAAAACCCATATCATCAGCATAAAACACGATGAAATTAGGTTTTGATGCTGCAGCCATAACCGCTGCCGCTAAGATGGTCGAAGTCATTTTGTTGTTTCTAAAAAAACAACAGATCCCTATTTGAGTTGAATTAATATGTTTTATATAAAGTATTGTCACCAAGCTCTCTATCTCTTTAACAGTAAATTATTATATATTTTTCATAATGTGAATCTGGTAAAACGAATCATAGGATAGAGTAATCACTTGCTTCAAGACATCATCATCAGTACACTTAATATAGATTTTTGATCTGTTTTCAAAAACAGAAAAATTAATTTTATTAACAAAATGTAATAGAGTTTTTTAGATGACAGTGACTGGCTTCTACTACCAGTGATATCGACTTAATTGTTAACTATTGATGTGATGGACCAGCCAAACTTCCGTTTTGTCACCAGAATCTGAAAACCCACGAGTGCGTTCCCCCATCATTGGATAAGTAAAGCGACGATAAGAGTAGTGGTATTTCATTGTTGGTAAACCTCCCACTCAATGTCACAGCAGAAAGTCAGACAGAGGTTTGTACCAAAATAATCGACTTTCTGACCATTTAAGGAACTGACCTGTCAGTAATAATACTTAACAAGCTTCATCTTATACAGCCTACGGTCTTTCCCTTCTGCATTCCTCCTTTCTGCAATACAATTTTGGTAATTTCGGTTCATTGCACAATGGGCATGTGTACGAACTTGGCTTTTTCTTCAATAAATACCATGCACTGTGACACTGACGTCTGTGAATAACCCTGTTCTGGACGATGTTATGTTTCTTTTGTCCAGTTCTGGTGTACCAAGCTTGTAAAGCTATGTTAGTATGACGCAACATTGTTTTTTTATTTTTTGTTGTTTTTTATTTTTTTTTTTTTTGCTGTTTTTGGAAGATGAACAGATTAACCGGAGGATTGCTAATAATACAAGCTACTGAACATCACGACATAAATAGACATGGTGGTGGATGTTACTCTGAGGGGGTAATTAATAATTATTCGTCACTACAGCTATCGACTTCTTTGAGCAGTGTAAATGAATTAGAGGAGTGAAACAAATTAATAATCCTAACTACCGTTCTAGTCTCTTAGATTTTCGATCCCGCTTTGATTTCTTTTGCTTTACTACAAAGGCAGCTATGACAATTCGAGCTGCAGCCTTACGTTCTTCAAGCAGTTGGGCTTCTAATTCTTCTCCTCGTAGATATTTAATATAGACGACGTTAAATGTTGAGAGAAGTCGACGAACGTGTTTTTGAATAGCTGTTGCGGAAACCTCAGCAGTTTCAGTAATATGAGAGGAAGCGATTATAGAACGTCGATCACTAAACAGAATATTTGTACTACAGCGACAGTAGTAACCTCTGTAGACTCTCTGAATGTCAGTCACTCGACTTACTTTCATTCGATGAATGGCTTGTTGTTGAATGCGAGCTTTCTCTTCTGCAATAGCACGTCTTTCTCTAAACAAAGTTGCGTACCTGCGAGAAACGAATCCCCTCCATGTTCTCTGTATAATCAAAGCAGCGTCGTGTAAATGTTTGCAATCAGCATAAAATGATGGAGTTCTTAATTTTTCTCTCAGTCTTCTCTTCGCCATTCGTTTTTCTAATTTCATAAAATCAACTACGTCTCTACTCCATTTACATCTCCAAGCTCTTTGAATTGCTATGGCACTTTTTGTTTGTCTCTCTAGTAATTCAGAGGCTTCCAATTGTAGCTTTTCGTTATTAAGTTTATACTGAAATAGCTGTAAGCGATATAAGTATCCATGAGCTATTCGTGTTAGTATATCTGACACTATTAGTAGTTGTTGTTGGTGTTCTCTACGAAGTACTTTTTGTAATAATTCTTCTCTAGCTTCTCGTTTCCATCGTAGGTAGAGTCTAGAGTTGTATGAGCGGTAGGCTCGCTGAATCTTTTCTGCAGAGATGACTTCTGGAGATACCACCTGAGTATCTTCATCATCTGGAATTACATCTTCTACCAGCTTAGGTAGGCTATGCGATTCAACTAATATCGCTCTCTCTTCTTGAAGAATTTTCCGTCTAGTTCGAGCCCCTCTCACCGCCTGACTTTTTTGATAATTCTTCTGAATTAGTGTCGCTGCTTGCATTCGTTTTTGAACTTTCTCTTCGTGTTCTCGTTTTAGCATCCGCCAGCGGAGTTCAAATCGAGATGAATTGCACCGCCAGGCATTCTGTATCATTACTACGTCAGTCATCGTGTCATAGTTGTTGATCTGTAGAAAAAGGTGTAAGCAGGTCACAAGCAGTTTAAGTAGTCAGGTGGAAGTCTGATTTACAATGGATGGGGTAACATTTCTATGTCAACGAGAGAGAGTAAAGAACAATCGAGACTTGACTACAAGTCTCAGATCGCTTTAGAAACGGGGCTGGAGAAGTGAATCTGGTGGAAAACGACATCGAAGCACACAAAATGTGACAGTTGTGCCCTTACTGGTGACTTGTTTAAAATTAAAAAAAGAAAACTGGGGGGTATGGATGGATGTGATTACTTTACGTTAAGAAGTTGAGCCACCTAGTATTGCTCACCCTCTCCTTCTTCCTCGTCGAACTCACCCTCTTCCTCAACGGTGGCGTCCTGGTACTGCTGGTATTCAGATACCAAGTCGTTCATGTTCGACTCGGCCTCAGTGAACTCCATCTCGTCCATACCTGTGAGTGTGTTAATGTTGTTGTAATTATGGTTAATATTGTTAAATAACATAAGTAAGCAATCACATACCTTCACCAGTGTACCAGTGGAGGAACGCCTTTCTTCTGAACATGGCAGTGAACTGCTCAGAGACTCTCTTAAACATCTCCTGAATGCAGGTGTTGTTTCCAACGAAGCAGGTCGACATCTTCAATCCCTTTGGAGGGATGTCACAGATTGACGACTTGATGTTGTTTGGGATCCACTCAACGAAGTAGCTGCTGTTCTTGTTCTGAACGTTCAACATCTGCTCATCAACTTCCTTGGTGGATACTCTTCCTCTGAACAACTGGGAGGCAGTCAAGTATCTTCCGTGACGTGGGTCAGATGCGCACATCATGTTCTTGGCGTCGAATGACTGCTGAGTAAGCTCAGGAACAGTCAAGGCACGGTACTGCTGGGATCCTCTTGAGGTGAGCGGAGCGAATCCGACCAAGAAGAAGTGAAGACGTGGGAATGGAATCAAGTTGACGGCCAACTTTCTCAAGTCAGAGTTCAACTGACCAGGGAATCTGAGGCAGCAGGTAACTCCAGACATGACAGCTGACACCAAGTGGTTCAAGTCTCCGAAGGTTGGAGTGGTCAACTTAAGGGTACGGAAGCAGATGTCGTACAGAGCCTCGTTATCAATCATGACGCACTCATCAGCGTTCTCAACCAACTGATGGATCGACAGGGTGGCGTTGTACGGCTCGACAACGGTGTCTGACACCTTTGGTGACGGAATCACGGAGAAGGTAAGCATCATTCTGTCTGGGTACTCCTCTCTCAACTTCGAGATCAAAAGAGTTCCCATACCGGATCCGGTACCTCCTCCAAGAGAGTGAGCCAACTGGAATCCCTGAAGGCAGTCACAGCTCTCAGCCTCCTTTCTGCAGACGTCGAGAACGCTGTCGATAAGTTCAGCTCCCTCAGTGTAGTGACCCTTGGCCCAGTTGTTACCGGCTCCGGTCTGTCCGAAGACGAAGTTGTCAGGACGGAAGATCTGTCCGTATGGTCCAGCTCTAACGGAGTCCATGGTACCTGGCTCAAGGTCCATTAGGACAGCTCTTGGGACGTATCTTCCTCCAGTGGCCTCGTTGAAGTAGACGTTGATACGCTCCAACTGAAGGTCGGAGTCTCCCTGGTAGGTACCAGTTGGGTCAACTCCGTGCTCATCAGATACGACTTCCCAGAACTTTGAACCGATCTGGTTACCGCACTGACCGGCCTGGATGGAAACGATTTCTCTCATTTTAGATGATTAGTATTAGCTGTGTGATCATAATAAATAAATAAACATCTACAACACAATCTAAAGTACAGCAGTAGTAATCATGTTGAAAAGAATACACCTGTAAAGAGAGATTTATTATTTTATTCAACAACAACAATAAAAAGAAGATGAAAATTCAACAGCAGTGAGGGATTGCCTCACAGAGATAATTAAACTTTTTTTGAATATTAGAAAAGAAATGTGAAGGCGACTTTGTCACTCTACACAACACACCCCTGCTTATAGCAAATAGTTGATTACAACATCCCAAGGAAAAGATTTTTTTTTTTTTTTTTTCCCTTCTTTTTTTTGTTTAAAAAAAAAAAAAAAAACAGCGAACATTGCTGTTATCAAATATCATTTCCTTATGTGATTGGGATATATTGTCACTCGCGGTATAACAACCCAACTCATTTCTATTATTTAAAGGGGGTAGTGAAATTCTTCAAAAAAAATACAGCGGAGGTAATATATAAACGACAACGATCCAAATATTAAGATTACAAAAAAAAATTGATACATCGTACATTATCCAAGTCTCTTAATACTCACTAATTAAAAAGACGTTGGAGAATTAAAAAAAAAAGAGAGTGGAGGGGAATAGCAGACGAGGAAGAATTGATCAGGCTTCTCTAGTGCGAATTTTTGAATGAAAATCTTCCATATTTAAATAGCATCCAACGAGGTTTCTCTTTCCAGTAAATCCAGTTCTCGTGTGTAGTAGTCTCCAGTTGTCGAATATAAGTGCTGTTCCTGGCAGTAGTTGGAATTGAACCGGTGTTGCTGTCTTCACAAAGTAAGATAATGTGTTCCAAGCCTCATACACTTCTACTGGAGTATTAATTGGAAAGGGATCTCTATCGCAGTCATTAAAACGAAATTGCCTGACATTATTATCAAAGTCAGAAACGATTACAGGAGTCTTATTTTGTAAATGAATTCCCCTCTCTATATCATAATAAGAGAATGATAAAGGAGTTACTTGAAGCAGCCTGAACTCTTCTGGATGCTGTTGACGGAAGTCTTTTAAAATAGAAAACCCATCATTGAGTAATGTCAGTCCACCAACAGCATCATATTCAGTGCAAGACAACATCTGCAGACCTGGTGGGTCATAACAGTAGCAACCATCAACGTGAGCAGGTAATCCTTCCGTGCTGTAGGCTGTATCAGCATGCTCGTATCCTGCACCAAAAGACCAGTATCCACCAAAAACAGAATTTCTAATGTAGTTGCCGGTCACTTCGGCAAGTTTACCAACTCCCTCTTCGCTTCCGTTGAAATTTCTCATCAGACCAAATCCATATTTTTTAATGTTAAAGACCCATTCCGATGCAGCTGTTTTAGACTGTTGCACTTCTTTCCAATCACTTTCAGGAAGAGTAGTTAAAGCTCCTGTTGAGGAAGAACCCCAGTAGTGGATGTCAATATCAAAAACTGATTTTGGAATGTTCGCTAGATTTGAGTTTGTTATCGCAGTCGGTTGCTGACTGTTCGTTGATATTTGTTCATCAATCCACGACGTTGGATATTTACTCTCAGATCCATCTTCCCAGTTTACAATAAGATTATCGTCTTTCTCTTTATAATCTGAAATGATTCTGTTTTTTAGTACTGATTCTAAACCATACCTGTCTGAAGTCCTTTGTAATGAGACTTCATTAATGCATTCTCTTCTATTGTCTTCCAACCAAACTGAAGGTAGTCTTGTTTGGTTGTATATAATTGATTTTTGTGATACGAAGACAGAGGCTCTAAACATATTTGTTTTTGGTATTGGGAATAGGGACTATTTTAAAAAAAAAAAAAAAAAAATTTAAAAAAAAAAATTCCGTGTTTTCAAAAAAATGAGTAAAAAAAAAGCACAAAAACACTCTGATAGTAGTATATTCGCTCTTTTCTTTTTTTAGAATTTCCTCAAAACTAACAAATAGAAGAAGAAAAAAAAGAAGGAAAAAAAGAACATAATAATATTTCGGATAGAACTCTTTTATGAACATTTTCTTTAACCAATCATCATCCCTGAGTCCTTAAAGAGCTTTTTGTTTTTATATATCTAAGATTGTCTGTAAGTCAGGGGTTCTTGTCATATCTATCAGAAAAAAAAAGAAGGGGAAAAAAAAAAAAATCAATTAACTCACAGCCAATACGACAACCGTACTAATATTAGTGTGTGGGCAGTGATTCCGGATTTTGTGGGTAAGAATTCTGTGGCATTTTCCTTCTTCTACTTTCTTCAACCAACTAGTGTTTCTTATTTTCACACATTGTTAAGTTTTTTTTTTTTTTTTTTTTTTTTTTTCTCTGTTTGAACTTGTCAAGATTTTCTCCCTCAACCAAAAAAAAAAAAAAAAAAAAAAAAAAAAAAAAAAGAAAAAGAAAAAAATAATAATTAATACTAACTTCAGTCAGTACTGAATTCTTTGATTATATTTACGAAGAAAAAAATATCTGTATTATACCAGAGTTATGATTCAGTTAAAATGTTAGTAAGGTAAAACACTCTGTCAGATTACATAAATGCTTTACATTATAATAATGTTTTCTAACTTAGCTGCATAACACATCTCTTTTTCCGTGTTGTCACTCAATTCATATACGAATCGAGTTATTTTAATTTACTCCAAATAGAGAGCTCTGAAAGTCAAAGCCGGAGGTATCATGTCTGTCAAAAAAAAAAAAAAAAAAAAAAAAAAAAAAACGAGTGTTAGGTTTTTATATTGCTTGATCACAAGAGATTTGTGATTTTATAGCTTCGGCTGGATAAATCAATTTTCAGCCTGCTATTCAACGAATTCATTTTTCTTTATCATTTGTTAAGTCCTTAAAAGAGCGTTTCTTTTCTTTATTTTTATTTTTATTTTTTTTTACGAATGTGTGTAAAAAGTTAGGGTTCTCGCCATATCGATCCAGAAAAAGAAAACACTAGCACGCAACGACCACTACAGCCACTAAAAAACAACTGAGTTAACACAAAATTGTCTTATATTCACTTACAGTGTTCTGGGTAAGTTTGTTTTTTTTCTGTGTTTGAATTGTGTCAAGATTTTCCCCCTCAACTTCAAAAAATGAAGAATTTAAAAAAAAAAAAATGGAAAGGGTGTTACCAAATTAAACACTAATTAAGTTGTAAGTCAGACTAAATGTCATAATTTTTTTTTTTTTTTTCCCCCCCCCACTCTTTTTTTATTAAAAAATACCAGAGATTAAACATATTCTGCACTCGTGCAAATAGGAATATAATTTTTTTAGACAAAACTAAACTGAAATAACGGAAAGGTGTGAGGGAGTCGATGATCGAATCCTCGACTGAACTAAAAAAAAGTAACAAAATCGAAACGAAAAAAAGTAATTTACTGTATCGGATGCTGCTCAGGCAGCCAGTCGTATTTCAGGAACGTCTCGTAGATCACGATTGCTACCAGTGATTGAGCTGGTGGAGCTACTGCCAGTACTGCTGCTGCTACTGCTGCTGCTTTCGTCACCTCTGTTGTTTGGTAGGAGGCTAACAACCATGCCCATTGCTATTTCTGGAACCTCTACCACATCAACAACAGCTCTCGTATTCCTCGCTGGAGAGGAGTTAGAAGCGATCACAATAATCTTACTGAACATCTTCATCACACAAACAAATATCCCAACGTGTAATAATATAGCCATGCTTTGAACCATTATGTTTATTACTGTCGGCCTTATTAAGATTAACATACCCCTGAAGAATACAATTGCTGGGGTGTAACATATGTAGGGAAGCATGATTCCAGTCTGTCGGTGTAACGCACCAAAATAAACAGCTATTGGGAATAATATCAAACACACTGCAGCGATGGAATTTGTAGGTGCGAGAGTGAGGCAAAGTATCGAGTCGTAGAATGAAATTCGACGGATGGTTTCAAAATATCGTTCAGTCATCTCCCGTTGGTATCCCTCAGGAGCGGGTCTTGGAAGCTGAGGATTTTCCTCATGTGTTGTAAGAAGAGGTATTCCCACAACCACTTCCTCACCCTCTAAAATACCTCCCTGAACAGTAACTGGCGTCGTTGATAGCTCCGGCGGAGGAGGAGGAGGTAGTGGTGCCGGATATAAAGGATTTTCTTGTGGCTGCTCTACATAATCATGCTCACTCATGATTCCTTTTTTTTATATGTGAGGTACAAAAAAAGCTATCCTGTATGAAAGAATTCACATAAACATTTTTTTAAAAAAAAAAAAAAAAAAAACGAATACAAGAATAAACATAGTCCTCCAGAAGGAGTGGCTAAGTGTAAATAACGATTTGCGACTGCTGGCAACCAGCAAACAGATAAGAACATGTTTTAAGATGAAGAAGATGAAAATAAAAATTGCTGACGAGGAACTTTTGGTAAATGATATCTTCGAAATAGCTGACCAACATGGTTACTTGTATCAGTCTTGCAATGAATTCCTTGAGAAGGTGGTGATCTTGACATCGAGTGAATTAAAACTCGATTAGACGCTGCCTCTGATAATCGTTCTGATTCTCTCCTCCACTTATGTCGCATCGGTTTGGTGTGAAGGGGAGGATGTGATGTTGTTCTATAACAATATGAATGTCTTTTGTAATCAATACCAATATTCATAAAGTTCGCACCACAGGCATTCGAATAAGAACCGTGTTGAAGTACGTCTCGGAGATTCTTCTTCTGGGCCTCAGAGGTTTCTATTTGTCTTTTTTGTTTTTTAAAAAGTGAAAATTCGTTGGAATTCATTTCCAAAGATTTATCACGAGGACTTCTGTACCCGTGAAGCTGACTACCCTGAGTAGATTGCAGTAGCTCACCGTCACTTCTATGTAGAAGCGCAGTAGCAGATGGTTGTTCTCTCATTGCAGATCCTTCTCTGTGAACTCTCTTTGAAAAACATTTCACACGAGAGTCATCACCAGGAGGTTGCAATCGATTTACTCGACTTCCTAACAACATTTTTAGTCTTACCTGTAGAATGAAATATATTTATAACTTTGTTTCAGTCTAGAAAGTACATCGTTTTTCTATTTTATAGAAGGTTAATAATGTGTAGTGTAAGATGAGAGATTCGAGAAGTAAACTACTTGTCATTTTATAAAATAGTACCACCAAATTAAGATAGTTAAAAACAACATGCCGGAACCGGAGCTGAGTTCTATTTCACGTTTAAGATGAGAGATTTTGATAAGTCTGGTTACTATCATAAGGTTGAAACATGAGGTTCTGAGGGACTTCATTTTAGTTTTTTTTTGATAAATCGGATTTACCGATGTCTAATTCAAAAGAACTAATTTTTTGATTGATCACCTCCAATAGCTGTTTTATAATTTTGAAACAGAGATGAAACATAATTAAAGTCTGGAGATGATTTAACTGGTTTTGGAATATTTTGATAGACTTGAATGGCACTCGGTGTAATTCCCTTCACATCAACGTACCAACGGAGGAGTGTTGGAATTGATTCTAAACACTCGTTCTCTATTGCAACACGAAGAGACTTTTCAAGTGAAGAAATGTCAATCTGCGCCACGTACAGCAACGACCACGATTCTGATATGGGAGTTCCTAATATTGTTTTGCAAATACTTTCAGTACCAATTCCAGGCACTGTTTTTAGTAATTGTAGAGCAGAATAGTTCCTTGCTGCTGCAGCTTTCAGTAAACTAGACTGTCGCAGTCCTCCACAATCACACTTGTATAAAGTTCCCATTTTATAACTGAGTAATAGCAGCTCTGGATTATTTGTTTCGAACAGTCGAGTCATCCACCATGAAACAGTTTGTTCAGAAAGACAAAGCGATCTCTGAGCTATATTTAAAAGCGATGTACAAATAACAGGAAGGTCAGCATCAGGATGACAAGCAATCGACTGAAGTAGTGAAAGTCTTTTGACGTCGTTACTGCCGCTTGTCATAGCAACTACTCGGTCTTCCAGATGTAGTTTAACTACTAGATTTCCTAATAAAAGTAATTGACTTGAATCACATTTGGAATCAACCGAATTTTTTTTACTCATCTTCTCAGGTGTCCTGGAGTAGTTGTACGATTCCAAAACCGCAAAAATATCATCATTTCCCTCGACCTGATCTGAAGAATCATACTCTAACCATTTCCTGACTCCTTGTCTGTCATTTTCTAATATAGCAATACCCAAAAGCACTGCATTAGGATTGTTATTGATTTGTAGTGTCTTTACAATTGATATTTCTCGTACAGTTAGCAGTTGCATTTGAATTGCGTTAAGTTCATCAGATTCTCGTTTTAAATATGTTTCATCACAAATACTAATGAAATAAACTAATAATTCTTTCGATTGTTTTAATGTTTTCGACCGATCATCGTGAAGATGGTTGACAATTATTCTACAGAGATTCGATGATAGCATCGGTTGCAATAATTTTGTTTTTATACCAAATATGAGAGTTGGGTCATTCTGTGAAATTGCGTATATAGCTCTCTTTGAGTCAACGTCTAGAGTGATGTCGTTTAGTATAGTGTTGATTGGAGGGTCTTTTATTGAATTTGAGACAAGAAATAACAGAGACTCTACTAAGTAAGAAGGATGTACTTGTAATGTTCGCAGATCACACATGTTAATTTTTAACATCAATCCAGACTGTGCGGCAATCCTGTTTACTATTGTTTGAGGATGGCATTTTCCTTTCATAACGAATCCAGTTCCCTCGTTTGACAGCTCCAATCCTTCAGCAAATCGTCCAATTTGATTAAAAACCCTTCCCAGTAGTACTAAAAACTGTAACCTACCCCATCCCTTGGCATCTTTTAATATTTCCTCACACATTGTTATGCATTCAGTTATGTTGTTTGAGTTGTAGGCAGATTCCGCTTTTTCATATTTTTTATCAAGTTCGTGTTCCATCAATGCAGACGAACCTTTCCTGTTAATGAAATTAATTCTTAACAACTACTACTGCTATGCTAGTTCTGTATGACATAATAAAGATACGGTAGCATTGGCTTACCGTGAGATAGGGCTTTTTTTTTTTTTTTTTTTTTTTTTTACTTTTTTTACTTTTTTTTTTGAAAATATTCTTTCAAAAAAAGGAATTTGAAAGACAATCGAGAGAGCGGAATGTAATTATAATTTTTTCATTATTTTTTTTTTTTAAAAACAACAAAAAAAAAAAAAAAAAAAAAAAAAAAACTTTGCCCACACAAGTGCAAAATACAAGTAAAGAGTTAGTTTCCGAGAACCTCAGCCATCAAGAAAGGTAACGGCAATATGATTTTCTTTAGGTGTATACACCAACAGATTGATTGTTTACTTGACGAATAAAAGGACAAAAAACAGGCAACAAGTGGTCGGCAACTATCGAAGAAAAAGTACCGACGATCACCAAGCTAGTCAGGAACTGTTTTTCAAAGTAGAATCTTACCTGTGGGCGAACAAGCAAAATCAAGACTGAGAGGAGGGCATTAAATCAGATTTTAGATGCACCTGTTTGTGCACGAACCCTCTCTAAAAATAAATAAAAACTTAAAATACAGAAAAACGAATTCATCACGACTCAGTTGTACAAAAGAAAACTACCGAAGGAAGGCGCTATAAGCGGCCAGTGGTAGTCAATAGTTTTTAAGGACAAGTGAGATAGTGAACATCCCCAAAGAAAAGACAGTAAGAAACAGTCAGTCATCACATCTATTTTTTTTTTAAAAAAAAAACCTACTAAAGGAAGGCGCTTTGAGCGGCCAATAGTCAGCAGGTTATAAAGAAAAAAAAAAAAAAAAAATAGAATAATGAGCTTTTGGCTGTAATATTGTCTATTCGAGAAAAGAAAAAAAAAAACTGCCGAAAAAGGAAGGCGCTATTAGCGGCCAGTGAAAGTCAGCCATCTCAAACCATCATAACTAAGAAACCTCAAGCAGGTCATGAACAGCATCAGTTATAAACGGATTAGTCGAGCATTCAGCAAACTTAGCCATGGATGAGAAAATAGGCAACAAATCGAACCCCTCGTCAACTAAATATTTTTTAGTTTTATTTAACGTGTCAAGAAGAAGACAGACATGGTGTGAAGTTAAAGGCGAACGATTTGATATATAAAACAATCCTTGAAAAAGATGCTCGGGTGATATTTCTACGTAAAGTGATATTTTTGAAAGCAGTGCTGCAGCTGCGCTCATAGAGGCTCCGTGTTGCATTTTCAACAGTAAATCATCCATAAAAAACCATCCAAAAAACGGAACGTAGTCGATGACTTCCCAAACCACTTCATGAGGTATTGACAAGACTCCTCTGGAATTCAATAGTAAAACAGTTCTTATCTTCCTCTTACAAGATTTTTCCATCGTGTTCAATACCAGTCTCTCAACACTACTACATCTCTTACCATATCTACTGACACATAATTTTGATAGCATTCTTGCTATGAGGATTTGGTCGTTGATATTAAATTTAGTAATTAAATTATTAAATTCATTCAGGACATCACTACTAGTCTGTTCCGATATCGTATTTAAGATCCTTCTTGCCTCTTTTAGGGATATATTATCGTCGTCTTTGTACATTTTTAAAAGTAAATTTTTACCTGGTTTTTAGAAGAATTTTTTTTTTAAATAAAAAAAAAGAGAATCGACAGACCAGACTACCTCCCCCCGGTCATATTTATATGTTTTGCTAAAACGGAGAAAACTATTAATTACGGCTAACCCATCAGAACTTCTTTTTTTTTTTTTTTTTTTTTTCCACTCAATTTTTTTGTAACTGGGAATAAGAAGGCAATCTTAGTAAGGAAAAAAAAAGAAAAGAGAAAAAAAAAAAAAATAGGAGGAGGAACAGTCTTTTTTTAAGAAAAATAAGAAAAGCTCCTAGAGCGGGAAGCAGAAGTTGAAGAAGTTATCTCTTGGGGCACATAAGAAAATAAGACTGACTGTATTAAAAGCTGGGCTAATGCAAATTTCGAAAGAAAAAAAAAAAAAATCATTTTTTTTTTCTCGTAGATTTTTTGAACTAGGAACACACACCTTTTGTCAATCCTCATTCTGTATCCTATGAATGCAGACTAACTTTAAAAAAAAAAAAAAAAAAAAAAAATAGGGGGTGAAAAAAAATTGTCCGAAACGAGATGTATTTTTCACTGCTGGTTAATGCCATCTGCGTAAAATACAAAACCAACGAACACAAAAGTAGGAAAAATATCACTAACTCACCTGGGGAAAAGGCGACTAGCAAAAAAAAATAACAGAAGGAAAAAAAAAAACCTTCAGAAAAAAAGAAGAAAAAAGCAAAACCTTTACAGTATTATAACGTGATGAAGGAACTAAAAAAAAAAAAAAAAAAAACCAAGTTCTTTGAATTTTTTTTTCTTTTATTTTTTTTTCCCACTCGTCATAGAATCTGTAATTGCAAGATTCAGTGTGGGGGGTTAATTGAGATTTGTTGGGGGAAAAAAAAAAAAGTAAAAAAAGTGACTCCAAACGCGGTGATGGTACCTAGATGGGTTGGGTTAGAGTGATAAAAAAAACCGATTTTAAAATAGAAAACATTTGTTATTCTGTTCTTAGTTTAATAGAGTTGACTACAGTTGCAAAAAAAATAATGAAATGATCTTGCTGATTAGAGGCACGAATATATATTTTTTTTTATTTATTTTTTTTTAAGGCACGCTCAACCAATAAGAACAAAGAAAAAATAATAATAGTAATAATAATAATAATAATAAGGCAAACCAACACACGGTTTACCCTTTTATTGATGGACTTTTACCATAATAAAAAGCAATCTGAAGTGACGTGGTACAACCATGCCAAATCTTTTTAAAAAAAAAGAAAAAAAAAGTGTGTAAAAAAAATACCATGCTAGCGGGCGTGAGCACCCTGCTAAGTATGGCTAGTTTCCTTCGCACAAACAGCAACACAAAAAAAAAATTATAAAAATCCTTCTCTGATTTTTTTTCATTTATTAAAACCTCATTCTGCGCAAAGCCCGCTGCCACAATTCATCACTCATAGTACGTCTTCGAGATAAGATGAGGAGCACAAAGCTGGAAGAAAAAAAAGGAAAAGAAAAAAAAATTAAATTTTAAGGAATCCTACAAGATAGGAATCTTATTTTCTTCTTCTTCAAAAAAAGAACAAACGAAAAAAAAGTAAGTAAGTTTGATAAGTTAAGAACAAGATTTTTTTTAAAAAAAAAAATCAGTAAACAAAAAAAAAAAAAAAAAAAAATAGCAGTTTCAATTGCCGAGGGTTTTTTTTTATTTTTCTTCGAGATTACGTTTTTACGAATGTCGTGGCAAGGCAAAATAAAAAAATTAAAAAAAAACAAAAAAAAGAAAAGAAACACATCATTAAAATCACTGCACGGGGCTGACTTGATACTATGAGATGAAAAAGGGAAACAAATATGCTGTATTGCACCTATGAAACCAAACTATGATTTAACATTAGTTGGGAAACCTTTTTAAAATTGCTACGTATAATGCATTCACCAGAAAACCTCCTTACCATAAAAGGGGATGAAGCGCAAGGGTAAATGCATACTCACTCTATACCGCGAGCCTTGCAAACACAAGGGAAAAAGAGGTGAAAAGAAGAAAAAAAATATAAATCCAGAATAATATCATCGCATAAACGAGCGTGGGAGAAACCCCAATTTCTACTCCGACAAAACAGATTTTTTTTTTTTTTTAATTTCAAAAGCCAACTAGTTATTTAATTCAAACATGCTGTGAGTTATAAGTTTTTCACCAGCACTAATCATCGAGACGCTGCGGGAAAAACGATTCTAGTTTGCTAGTTTAGTTATTTAATCCAAATGATACCGTACCTTTTGTACTCCAAGGGAGGTAACTCACAGCAACAGAGGACACAATCCGCAACAGTTTCCAAAGACTCAGTTTAGATTGTTCGTTATGCTTTTTCTGAAGAGAGTCGCACGAATTTAACAAAAATAACGAAACTACACAAACAGAAGGGGGGGGGGGAGGAGTTAGTGAAATTAAAAAAAAAAAAAAAGATAATGCGCAGGTTTTCTTTTAAGCATTAAGACTTAATAGTGCACCTTTTTTTTTTTTTTTTTTTTTTTGCTCTCTGCGTGGGATTCTTTTTATATATAGATGAGGCCCCTTAACACAACTAAACATCGACTTCATTTCAGTTAAACAGCCTTTCAACTTTCTAAAGCAGATATCTTATTGAGAGAGTGAGAGATATACTTTTTTTGATAAAAAAAAAAAAATAAAGAAAACAATAACATATTTAATAGCAAGATAGGAAATTGGGTTCTTAAAAATTTTTCAAAAAAAAAAAAAATATAAGAAAAATAAATATAGATTAAGGGAACAGGGAAATCAATGACAATCAAGACCTGATACAGAAACAGGAGACCCTTCACGACAAAAAAAATCGGATTTGTTCAAAGACAAAAAAAAAAAACAAAAAAAAAAAATCGTAATTTAAAGGGATAAGAGACCGTATGGAAATCCCATGTTAGGGGAAATATGAAAAGTTGGGTCTCTTTTAATCGCAACCCAACTAATCCTCCGCGGCACTTACTGGTATGTAAAACTTTAATTTGGGGGAGAAAAAAAAGTAGACACCGAATAGAAAAGGGAAACAAAAAAAAAAATAAAATAATTTTCTTACTTTATGGATAGGGAAGCCTTTATGAATAGTGTTCGCGCAATATTCATAGTTGAGGTAAGAACGTGAAGGAAAAAAAAAAAAAAAATAGAGAGAGTGTGAGAGCGCGATTTTCAAAAAAAAACGTTTATATTTTTCGTCCTTCAGCAGCAATGTTGTCGGCTGCCTACTAATAAAACAAGGGACGAAACAAAGAGAGGAATACAAGAAAAATAAATAGTAAGGGGAAACATCCTACTGGTTTAGCAAAAACGGGAAGGGTAACTTTGATACTTTTTTTTTTTTTTTTTTTTTTTTTCTTGAGAAACGGGAGAAAAAAATACGCAAAAAAAAGGGAACCTCCTCTTGTTATTACAAATACTTTGATTAAACTACCTCTGAAGTTTTCAACTCAAAATTGCCAACACACGCTATACAACTGGAAAACATTATCAGATTAGCCTTGAATGCCGAACAGAATCCTGGAAGGAAATATCAGCTTACAGTTATGAATAGTTTTTTCTTCTACTACGTCGGTAGGAAAAAAAAAAAAAACGGGAGGGAGGACGGAGAGCAAACAGTAAATTTATCGCCTAAAAGGGAGAATTTATTTTTGTTTTTTTTTTCCTCGATTTTTTAACCACCTGAGCAGTTAACCACCAGAAGAAAAAAAAAAAAAAAAAAAAAAAAAGAAAAAAAAATAGAAGAAAAAAAAAATAACGGTCAAAGCGTTTATACTCTAACTGTTTCTCACACGGTTTAGTATCAAGATTAATAATAGCAGTCTGTCACAAGCAAATAATTAATTCTGACAGTGGCTATTACGTGGATGCTCTTCAGGAAAACCAGGTAAGTCTTCGGAAACCCTACCCTAAAACTTGAATCCTAATCTTGGGGATTACTTGACTATTAGAGATATTATTCGCTTAGCGGCGGTTACTTTTTTTTTTTTTTTTTGTTCAAACACAATAGTTGGCAACTAACATTAAGCAGAACAGAGTTTTAAAAAAAAAAGAGGGGAAAAAAAAAGTCACCCAAAAAAATATTAAAAGCACTGCAACACACAAATCTATTAACGGGGGGTGAAATTTCTTCTCTGCTAAATTTGTTTTTTTTTGTTTTCGGAAACCTAACCAAAAAATTGGGTGCAGATGTTGGCGGACACGTAACAATCTCAACTTATGCTTTTGAAAGAAAAAAAAAAGAAGGAACAAAAAGGGCAGTTAGCATTGGGCAATATGTTATGTTTTTTTAAAAAAATTCTCGAAAAAACTTTAAAAAAAAAAAATTAAAAAGAAATAAAACAGCGATTCATCTCCGACTAGACACCGGGGATCATATCGCCTTTTCACACCTTTCTCTCACAAAAAATATATTATTGTATTCGTTGACAGTTAAAAAACTGCTTGTTTTCGAATATAGAGAACTTTAAAAAAAAAAACAGAAATTGAATTCACATCTCCCTAACTAACTATCTATTAAAGGGTTTCTCATGATTTTATGTTTTTTTTTTTTTTTCCCCCAGACATAAAAATTTCCATCTCCTGTTTGAGCACGGCACAACCGGATATACCGCCTTAAGGGAGTGCATCTGACGGAAAATAAAAATAATTATATCTTTATGTCCATTGTTGAACACTATAAGGATTGTAGCTTACTGTTTGTTGGTCATAGTATTGAGAATCATAACTTTGTTGTGGTTGCTGTGGTTGCTGTTGTTGACGAGGGTATCCACAACTACCACAGTTTTGTAAGTCCTCATGGGATAAGGTACCACAAGAACATTCCCACACATCTCTGTAATGAGATATAGAAGACCTCGCTGTGGTCACGATCGATCCCTCTTCAGGTGTCCAACTTACAGTAGACTCGTTGTAAATCGCTTCATAACCTTCAGTTTCTTCAGTGTCTTCTTCTTCAGTGTCAATCATATTTTCAGCTACATGAACGACTAGCATATTCTCGTTCGTCATAACTGGAGGTAGCAATCTTGCTGGTCTCTCTTTCTGATTTTTCCACCACATCAAGTAACCAGGTTCCTTGCGATATTCTTCAACCTCTGATATTTCAATAGAACTACTGATTGGTGTTGGTGTTAGACTCCTTCGGTGAGACATTTGAAATCAAGGTGTTCCTGAATAGATAATTAATATTAATTTTATTTCTTGACAAACAAAAAAACAAAATAAGTTTGATTGGCGCACTTGCACCACTTCAATGAAAGGCTATCTGGAGGCAATCAATGTTTGGGATTAGAAAGCAGATGGCAGAATGATCTACCCTTGGTTTCGACCGAACATTTTGTTAGTAAAAAAAAAAGAAAAGAAGAAAAAAAAAACCAAGGAGAAGATTAAAATAACAAGGTTATGTATCTTGCAGTTATTTCATTGTTTTCTTCTCTCAGTTGCGAGGAAAACTTCTCAAAAAAAAATTCACAAAAAAATCGATTATTGTGTTTTGACTATCTATGGAAGTAGTCTTGTAATCAACGTTTTGAATTTTAGAGAGATTCGGAACTATCAATGATGTTAAATAAAAGAAAGAAAAAAAACCCTTGCGATGCCATTCAATAGTAACATGAATTTCTTTCATTCGACGAAAGTGACACAAATTTTTTTTTTTCTTCCTTTGTGATAATTTTAGTGTCCATGAAGCTCACAAGACCGACATCCCCCAGCATGACTTGAAGGGGACAGAGCAAGTCCATCCGCAGGATTCATAGTTGAGTAAAATCCAATCATCTGACCAGCAATTACAGAAAAAAACAATCCAATATTATACGTCATCATAATAAGCATCAGAATATAAGACAGAGATAGCAATACTCCAAACATCAATGTGACTGCTAACTTATCCTCTGGACCATAATGTGTTCCGGTTACACATGAACGACAGACTTGCATTGCAAAACCACATCCCATGACAAGAACACACGCTATTAAGTACTCAAACATGGTTGTTGTTTCCCATCCATTAAATAAGATGGTTACTTGGTATCCCCATTCGAAAGTCATTGGCATCATATTCATTTCTGTTATGTTGGTGGAATGAATTTTGTATCACATTAACATAAAAAACGATAAACAAAATCTGTTAACGAAAACAGTGATTATGGTGTTTTGTCATTTATTACTTTTTTATAATCTTTTAGAAAATAAATTAAAAGATGCTGAACGGTTACCAAAAAAAAAAAAAAAAAAACTCTTCGGAACCAATCCCATAGAACAATACAACGAACGGTCTACAAAGTGAAAGTGAAGGGAAAATATCTAATACGAACACACAAGTTTTTCGGAAACTTTGTGTTGGGATTTTGGAGTTTTCCCAAAAAAAAAAAAAAAAAAAAGAAACCGAAAGAATAATGACGACGTTAAACACGCCCGATTAGTTGGCCGTGTAGTCTAATATTGTAATAAAACAAAACTAATAATCAAATTGTTACCTGCTGCCCTCCATTAAAAACTAAACAACACTTACAGGTCAAGGGAATCAGGCTCATCATAGTCAGCGTGATGTTGGTTTAGTAGTTTACCCTTTGCTAAGATTCCCTGGATTTTTGATACTTCCCTCCTACTGTGGTGGAGGAGTCTACAGCTGCTTTCCAACAAAGATGGAGTTTTTATCTCTTCAGTTGCCCTCTCAAGTATAGTTATGATTGCTTCATAGATTTCAAGTAGTTGAGCGGGATTGACATTTTGTTGTTTTTCAATCGTTACCACCTGTTCGAGGAGTTCTGTGATTTTCAATTTCCAATCAGAAGAATTGAAAAACACATTCGTCAGCAAACCAGATCTCTTCGCATGAGACTTCGTTTCTCTATTGTACATATCCGAAATAGCAATCGCCCCTTCATTTTTATATAAATATTGTAGTCTATTAAATTTCACATTCTCTTCAAATGCTCTATCTCTATCTTTCTTATCAGCCGATGGAGAACCTCCTGATTCATCTCTTCCGGTTACGTTATACGATGTCTTTATTCCAATTGTTTTACATATTTGTGGATGTAGTTCTGTTTTTGTCGCATATTTCGATGCAGATTCGTGAATTTCTCTTATCGATGTAAAAACGTTGCTTATATATTCCTCAAAGAATGATGCATAAGCAGGGTCTAGTAGCAACAACAGTTCTGTGTCAGGACTGGATGCTATGACTAAGTCGTGGTCACTGAATGAGGAGAGTCGTTCGAGGGATGAGATCGGAAGTGAAGCTAAAAGCAGGTCTCTTGTATCGCTTATTATATATAAAGTGTTCTGTGTGATTATAATCTTTCCTGGTTGGAGACTGTCATGTGGCGGTGGAGAGAACGAACCTCTTCCTGTAAATAGCAATTCAGATTCACCTTTTTCAATAAATTCTTCGATTGGCCTTCCTTCCCAACCCAGCTTGTCATAGTCTCCTTCTGATTTCCAAAATTCCTTTCCAGTACTCTGCAATTTCATTGTTCCAGCCATGAAACTACTCTTACGTCTAAAGCCTCCGTGTGGTGATAAATGGCTGCTTGTTGGTGTTTTTGCTTCTTTATTTTCTTTAGCATTCCTGCGATGAGCCACCAGCATGTCGATCGAGTCGAAGGAGTCGGTCAGACCGACGTCAGGAAGTATCATATCGATACTGGTACTTGTTAGCTTTGTATTAGTATCATGAAATCTGAAGAAAGAGAATTATAATATAGTGTTAGGGATGGTTAATATTATGTTGCTGTTGTTGTCGGAGGTTGAAAACCTCAAAAAAAAAAAAAAAAAAAAAAGTAAACACAATAACTGCGTCGATATATTCTATTGAGTGACTTAACATAAATCAATAACTTCTACTTCACTGGATGTGGTTTTCGAATTATTTGTTTGGTCGGGAGCAGGTTTCCAACCAGTGCAAATAATATCATCATCTTGTTCAGTTGTTTTTTGTTTTTTTATAACAAACGATTCCATGGTTCTTGACTTTTTTATCTTTCCACTGTGAAAACTTGAATAACTTATTCCAATTGCTGAAACTGGATCTGGAGATCCTATTATTCTGTAAAGCTCCATTAAATGGTTGCAGAGTTCCGAAGGATTAGTCGTAGTTTCGGTTAACAGCTTTGATTTAGTTATGTGCCTATTCTTCGTTATTTTCAATTCATCAGCTGTTTGCTTCTCAAACGTTATGGCACCCTTACGTAAATATATCCCAAGACCAAGAGAAAGTGGATATCTATTATTTTCAGATATATCTGCATCAACGCGTTCTGCAATTTCATTAGAGAGTGATTGTATCCAGTAGCTGACTTGATCTCGTTTCAGGTTTGGAAAATTCTTTGAACAACCGATGACTTTAGGGAGTTCTCTCTTAGTAACTTTTTTCGTACTGTAACCGAATGATATGTAATGAAGAAAATCTCCAGTTGTGGTACCGAAAAAATTCTGCAGTTCAGTTCGAGAATACTGTCGCAAATCAATCACATTACAACAATCATATTCAGATACAATTTTCTCTCCAAGTTTCCCTCCTAATGATGGTATTTTAGAAATCGGTGTCGATGATAGAAGCTCGTCTACAGATTTTTGTAAAAACACTGTTTGACCATCAGGTTTGTTGTGACCAGTAGCAAGCTTGGCCAATACTTTATTGTTCGCAATACCACAACTACATGTGTATCCCAGGGTTTCTTTTATTTCAGTTCTTATTGAATGCGCTACTTGCGCTGCTATAAAATACGGATATTCCTCAACAGTAAACTCATAGTCATTCAGACCATATAATAGTGTGTTCGGTGGAAGATTCTTTTGATGAAAGTCAATCTTGAGATTTCTCTCTTCTTCGGAGCTTGAGTCGGAATCGATCTGGATCGTATTAAATTCTTCTTGTTCGCATTTTTTAATATCTTTCAATGTTTTTTGAACCGTATTCGTAACATCTAGAAACCCTTCATCAATAGAGAGTCTCTCAACAATGTGTTTTGTGTTTCTAGTCAAGATGCTGAATACCTTCTTTGACGCATCTCTATATTTCTGTAAATCGGCCTTGCCATTCTTGCTATCAACCTGAATGACTACAGCATCACTACACAACTCTCGAGCTTCATCCGGAAGCATACCTCGTTTGATGCCCTTGCTACGTGCTTCATAGCTTACAGCTATTAAGGTACTCTGCTGGGTATATTGCCGTACGCATACGGGTTTGCCTTTTAAAGAAGGTTTAAGTTGTTGTTCTACTTGTACAAAAAAACAATCCATATCTATATGAATCACAACTTGCTTTCGGAGTTGATGTAGTTCTGAATGAGAAATTTCCATCACTTCTCTATCATAATATTTCAGTCATTTTATAAAGAGCGTTTTATAATACTGTTTCCTCTGGTAACGAAGTACATTAAAAGGAAAAAAAAAAAGAGCGATTTATGAAAATATCACATTAACCACATTTTCAGCGACGACTGCAGTACAAAAAAAAAAAATAATAATAATAAAAAAAGAGAACTACAAAAGAGGAATCACTGAAAGAACAGTCCAACGTGTTACAAAAACAGCCTAGTGAGGCCACGGAAACTCACAACACGGCAATTTCTTTTTTTTCTTTTTTTGGAAAACAGTGAGGATCCCTACAAAGACCCACGATACTATCGTTTTACAATGGAAAAAAAAAAAAAAAAAAAAAAAAAAGAATGAACTAAAATCAGTTATAATTAAATGTTATGGCACAGTTCACGTCATCAAAAAAAAAAAAAAAAAAAGAGCTTTTTACTTTACTTCGAAATTAAATGATTTTAAGATATCAGAAAACACCGTGTCCACTAACAGTGGAAAGTAGTTAACAGAAGCCACGAATTCGATTAAAATCTTTTGATGACTTCGAAAAGCGATCATTCGAAGAATGGTTGCCTTACCCGGAGGAGGCATAGCTAAATCTCGACATCCCTGATATGGTTCTGATTCCGACGTGAAAACAATCTGAAGAGCAGGTTCCGACGCCAAATACGTCAGCGCTGATGAATGAAAAATCGCTTCCTGACCTGCTAATTCAGTCATCTCACTCACAAGAGTTTCTTGCAAATCATTACCTCCCTCAGCAGCATCCAACACTCTGACTTGAATATAAAACTCTCTTAACAGTTTACCTCTTTTCTCTGTGTCAGGTCCATGCAAAAGTCTTGATGATGAAGGCAGACAGAACACCACGTAAGGATCTCCAATAAATGGCTCAAAAACCCTCAACTCAGTTGGAAGTACTAACGAGAAATTATGAGCCGGACTGTAATATTGCAAACAGCTCGCTGTTTTTTTTTTTTTATATCAGTTTTGAATCATAGTACATAAAAAGAAAATTCATAAAAAAAAACATACTCTGGCCATGCTTCTCACCATAGCGCATATTGTTAGCTACGTTATGAATTGATTTCGCTACTGATGCTCGCTCATCACTGTGACAGACGGTTGATAAAACAAATAGTGTACCCAGATGAAGCCACATATACACGATGAAGCATAATGTTGTGTTATTCGCACATGTTTTATAATAACAAAACGCAACCGCATTAAGTTCTTCAGGGCCTCGAAGTACTAATGATCTCGTGAATGAGGATATAATGTCTTTTGATACCCGACGGCCTTTTTCATTTGGGATGAGGAGTTGAGTTCCATCTGACAATTCACTGACGTCGAGTCTTGCCCATAAAATATCATCCACGTTAATCATATCTTGTAGAACTTGTTGTCGATATAGTTGAGCAGCGTATCTTAGACTAGCGACAACACTCTTTTGTCTTCTATCTCTTGGAGGGCTTACAAACCCTGACGATTCACCCACATCAATTATTGGAAGATCTGCTGGTTCTGCATCCAATCGAAGAATGCTAGCACCTCCTTCAGGACGTTCAACAGTTGAAAATTGAACGATTTCCCTCCAAGAACGACCACCAGTCGCAGGTGTTGACTCAACATGATATATTGATACTGGAACTTGTAAAGTAACTCCGTGTTTTGGATCTGTGAATATCAAAGCTGAGTCAGATTCAGCTAACGGAGTGAATTTTATTTGATTTGTAAAATTCTGAACCAGCTGAAGGGATGAGAATGATGAAGCTGGGCTAGAATAACTAATGCTGTAGACTGCATTTTTATATGAAGTTACGACTGACCAGACTTTTCGAGTGACACCATCACCATCAACGCAATTGTAGCAGAATTGTAACGCGTGTTGGTGCGATACTTTTGTTTCTCGGAGATCACTGATATCTAGCGCCTCGTCTTCAAGTTCTTCCAGAGCTTCAAGACTTCTTGTAACGTATTCCTCTAACGATGAATGTCCAGTGTCAGTAGTATCGTGAACTTGAACAGTGATAGCTGCTCCAATCGCAGACTCAACATTCTCTTCAGCCACCAAATCGAACTCAATAACAGCAAAAGGAACCCTTCTATGAATAGGATGTCTCATGAGCATTAGTTTCTCATCATACTTTAGTATCAAACCCATTCTGGGTTCTCGCCATTCAAATATTTTAGTTTCTTCTTCCAATTCTTTGTTCGTAATTGTTTTCTTTTTACGAATTTTAACACACAACCAACAACCAAAACAGCTGCTTAAGACAGCTGCAGCAGTCGCGATTACCGTTCTATGCCGCGACATAATTAATTCTCCTACCATCTTTTCTCTTAATACATAATTTTTTTTTTTTTTTTTTTTTTTTTGTGGTACAAGTTTGCTGACGGGTGAGAATAGTACATTGCTTTTTTGATACAACAGTTTTTTTTAAAGATCTCACCACATTGTGTATTGGGCATCGCGCTTAAACTAATGAACGCACCTAGCTACCTCCATAGAGAGCTACGAGGCAACAGCAACGTAACTAACTGACCCAATCTTATTAGGATTGTTATGGTTTAGCTAAGGCTGACGGGATATACCGAACTGCATCTCTCTTAAAATCGCTGTTGGAAAGATTTGCTAAGACAACCAGCCGAAGAGACAACACGAATAATACAGCTGGTGAACCAGATTGCGTTGACTGACGAAAAGAATAAATACACCACTAGTAGTAGTCGGTGTTATTTTTATTTTTATTTTTTTTTTTTTTGTATTCTTTCTCCAAGTTTTTTTTTTTTTTTGGTTCATTTTATTTTTTTCCTTCTTTTTTATATTTCATTCTTAAAAAAGTTTCCTTTCTATCTTTTTTACCGATGACGACAAAAAAAAAAAAAAAACATCTAATAATGTTTGTAGTAGAACCTCAACTCAACAAACAGAGATGTAAGTATACAGCCTCTAATAAGGGTCTGTCGTCAGATAAATAAGTGATACCAAAGCTGCTAATATAGCACAGTAAGCTATTAAACCAGAAGTCAGACTACCGCCACTTCTATTATAGAATGACTTCTTCTGCGTATGCAGTGTAGTTGTCTGAACATCGTTTTCAAAACCAACTACTGCTACAAACTACTTTGACGGTGATCCAGAGATGACTGGTGGTGGAGAAGCCGTAGATGTGCGCTGTTGATCCCGTGCATCGTTACTGTTTGTGATTTATTTTATTTTTTTTTCCAATCAGAGATGAATAGTTCTGCCAAATATATAAAAAAATAATCATACATAGTAGTCGCAGGTGTGAGAACAATGAATACCCAGGTTCCATTTCTGAAGCTAGTGAACTCGTGTCCAAAAGTAGTACATGTATCCTGATTATTATTATTATTTTTTTGTTTTCGGTTTTGATGATCGTACAACTAATGACTACATACTTCAAGGTCCTTTTGTGGAATATCAGGGTGCATGTTATACATTGATACTTCAACTATAACGTTAAGACCACTTCCTGGTTTTGGTTTAACAGCGTAGATAACATCAGGGTAGAAATCGATAGTTTTATCTTCACTGTCCATTACTATTACTTCATCGATAGGAAACTTCAGACCCGACAAGTCAACAGGTGCTAAGTACTTTAACTCCATCTCTCCAGGTATTGAAATACAGAAATCATCAACACTGGTAAGCTCTTCTTGCGTCCTTGACCTGAGCTCTGCAATAGATGGTGAGCAGGTGTATTTTGAATTTTCTGAAAATTGGATGATACATTTTTCTTCTTTAGTTATTTCAGCTGCGAAAGAATCAACAGGAATGGTTGACTGTCTTTCAACAAGAGTATCCTGACGAATCGCGTCATCATCAAAAGAGATACCTGGAGGGTTGCTACCAGGAAGAGCCTTTGAAACCCTTGTGAACTTTGGTCTAGACTGAGGCGTTCTAAAAGGTGTAGTTAATGGAACACCTCCAGCACCAACATAAGGTGTCTCCAGTAGTACAGATGTTTGTGTAGTTCCTGTTCTGGTTGGATGAACGATTCCCATTGAAGCTGCCGTACCAGTAGCTGAAGACATATTTCCTCTTCCTCCATCCCATCCAACTCTATCACCATTTGTACCTTGTAATGTCCATATCAATTGAGGTGAGTTGTCGCTAATATTTAATCCCGCGTTCGGTGTCAGCGCCGAAGCAAGTGTGCTATTCCGTACGCTGTAGCTTGAAGCTCGTTGACGGGGTTTAAGAGGACTTTGACTGACAACACTTGGAATTACATCAACAGAAACAATTCCTTTATCCTTTCCATCAGCATCTCCAGGGAGAGTTACAGGCTTAACAAAGTCAACACCATACGGGTTAGTGAGCGCGCTATCGAATGCAAGTGGTGTGTTCTGTTGAGACAGAAGAGGCTGAGGAAGGACTCCCGCAGGGTTTTGCGGAGCAGCTCCAAAACCACCAAAATTAGCTTGCGGGGCTGAAGACTGACCAAAACTTCCAAATCCTCCTCCTCCTCCGAACCCACCACCAGTTGAAGGTTGACCAAATCCACCGGCAGCACTGTTTTAATTTTATATGGAACAGATAGCTAAATTTAAAAAATGTGAGATGTAAAGAAGTCATCCTCTAAAGAATAACAAGTAAAACATACCCGAAGGCAGGAGCTGCTGCTTTCGCACCAAACCCGCCGAATCCTCCCGAAGATGCACCAAATCCTCCTCCGGGTGTTTGACCAAATCCTCCTCCAAAGCCAGCGCTGGCTGAACTTTGGCCAAATCCACCTCCAAATGCTGGGGTTGATGATGCTCCGAAACCGCCAAAACCTCCTGCAGACTGTTGCCCGCCGAGACCTCCAAACCCGGCTGCTGATGAGGATTGACCAAAGGCTCCGAAACCTCCCCCTGCTGGAGCTCCGAAACCTCCTCCCGCTGGAGCTCCGAAACCTCCTCCTGCTGGAGCTCCGAAACCTCCTGCCGACTGTTGTCCTAAGCCTCCCCCACCAAAGCCCCCTCCTGCGCCAAATCCAGTAGATGATGAGGAGGCTCCAAATCCACCACCAAAGCCTCCTGCTCCCGCTCCTGCTCCAAAGCCTCCACCACCAAACCCTCCTGCTCCCCCGAAGCCGGCCTGTTGCGAGGACGATGCTCCAAATCCACCGCCAAGACCCCCACCTCCAAAAGGATTAGCACCTGATTGGGACGCTCCAAAACCGCCCCCTCCGAATGGCGCAGCTGATGATGCTCCAAATCCACCGCCACCAAAACCACCTCCGAATCCTTGTTGAGAAGTGGTAGCTCCAAAACCGCCGCCGCCCCCGAAGGGTGACTGCTGCTGCTGGCCAAAGCCACCTTGTTGTTGTTGTGGCTGCTGACCAAATCCACCTCCGAAAGCACCTTGTTGTTGCTGTGGTTGCTGACCGAATCCACCACCTCCAAAGGCACCTTGTTGTTGTTGTTGTTGTGGTTGCTGTCCGAATTGATTAGGTTGCTGCTGTTGTTGACCAAATCCACCAGCTCCGAATCCTCCACCGGCACCTCCGAACGGTGACTGTTGCGGTTGTTGACCAAAACCACCACCTCCGAAAGCTGTGGCTGATGAAGCAGCACCGAAACCTCCTGCTCCTCCACCTCCAAAACCACCGCCGAAGCCTGAAGAGGAAGCCCCAAAGCCACCACCTCCAAATGCAGCAGATGAAGCACCGAACCCGCCACCTCCGAATGGTTGTTGCTGCTGCTGCTGCTGCTGCTGAAATCCACCGCCTCCCATCGAACCGAATGCACCCATCCCACCACCACCGCCGGCTGCTGAACCGAAGCCACCTCCACCTCCACCTCCACCAAAGGGAGTCGATCCTCCAAGTCCGCCACCTCCTGCCCCAAACATTCCCCCCGTGCTACGTCCAAATGTTCCGCCAGCCATGCCCGTACCAGCCTGCTGCTGCTGAGGAAATTGCTGAGCAATCTGCTGCATGAGTGAACCTGGTGGCCCGCCCTGAGGAATGTTGTTCTGTTTACGATAAAATTCCCAATGTATCATATCAATAGAAATGTGTTTATTAGCACGATATTCAGGCAACCAGGTTATTGTGTGATAATGTTGCTTATCAATAACTACTGGTTGAAAATAGGCCTCGGGGAGACCTCCAATCCGGGTTCCGCTATTTGCCACGCCCATGGATTGACCTCCCCCAGCAGAACCGAATGGAGAGGCAGATGAACCAAAAGTGTTCCCCTGGCCAAAAGCTGCGGTATTCCCCGGCTGGCCTAAAGCCCCAGCGCCAAAGGAGCCGCCGCTTTGTTGCCCAAAGTTACCACCCATGCCCCCACCAAAGGCGGGTTGTTGCTGTTGTTGTTGGCCAAATCCACTTCCGAAGCCACCACCTCCGAAACCCCCGCCAAACGCCATGCTGCCCTGTCGGATAAAAGAAATAATGTTAATACAAATTGCTGTACCCGCCTTCACTGTTTCCCTTTTGAGGTAACGAAGTGCAATCCGCCGGGTCAGCAGAACGAGGGAACAACATCTAACCATCTAACCTGCGCCAGTTGTAACGGCGCGAGAAAAAAATAACAAAGCTACGAAGACCCAGTGTATAGAATACAACACAACACTCTACATATCAGTTGTACCTGTGAAGAAATACTATTACAGAACGTAAACACTCATGACAATAGTTGTTTATAAAATTATTACCTCCAGTAGATGAAGACGGGGGGCTCTCTGGGGCTCAAACAAGAATCCTTCGCATACCAGATCACATATTTTATAATGTCTGTCATAAACAACAAGTCTCGTATAAATAAGTACATTAATATAAGTTTCCACAGTAAGTTAACTGTTTTGTTCATCAACACTACCGGTATGTGTTTACCTAGTCGGAGTGCTTTTCATGTATCTTTTTTTTTTTATTTTTTTTTAAAAGGGTGTTAAAAGAATGAAATTCACTTACTTCACACATACTCGCTTTATTGCGTGGTCGTAGTGTGCGATAAGTCAGATTTCCTCCCCCCCATCCTTTTTTTTTCTTTTTTTTTTTTTTTTTTTCTTTCTCCCTTCCCCATTCTCTTTTTTTTAGAGTCTAGGGAAAAGAAATTTATAAAAAAAAAAAAACGTTATGTTTGAGGCAGTCTCTGTCACAGTGCAGGATACCATGTCACAAGCAGCAATTACAGGAGGTTGGTTAAAAATCCTTCAAGCCGCATTAACTACACTTTTAGGGGAAGGGAATTAGGAAGGCAAGTATCCGAAATGGTAGTTTCAAACATGACCAAAAACAACTATTCTCATATCTCATTTTAGATTATTGTTATTCTGATGTAAGTTCCAAAGAGACTGGTTGTTCGCTTTCACAAGATAAGCTGGAAAGGTGTCTACATCCTTTTTCTGACTTATTTTTTTTTTTAAATTTTTTTTTTTTTTTTTTTCAAAAAAAGTCTATTTCTCCTTTGCTTCGTATAAACAAGGAAGACCTGATATTATATTTCTCAAAGCCTCTCCCAATTGTTTGTTATTTACGTAGTCATTATCGACTATGTGAATAAGCCACCAAGTATTGAAAATTGTTTGAATTGCTTTTGAGCAAAATCTCTCCTCACCAGGTTTGTATGGGGATAACCATAAGGCGAATGCTTCTTTTTTCCATTCGATAAATGAAATTGGATCGACTACTGTCGGTTGAATGATTTCACGACCAGGAAAGACACCCCAAGTTACAGCAGTCACACCTTCATGGTTGGCTTGTTGTTCACCAGAATTGTTACCACATGCCATGTATGTCAGCTGATTGTATTTTGGATGCTTCATTTCAGTAAACACTTTCTCTGCAATGTCAGGAGAACAAAAAAACTCAACATAAGCCTTTTGATAAACATATCCTCCTGCAGGTCCCCAACCGACGTCCTTCGTCTCAGAACTCTCAGCATTGACTCCAGGCTGACTGTTGATTGTTAGTAGTCCGTACTTGTTCATTGGCTCAATCAAATCATCCAATATACGACCAGATTCAGCACTTAAGGTTGATTCGAACCATGGAAGAAGTGGTTCTTCTTTAGATCGGAGACCTTCAACAAAAAGTCTACAAACATCTTGAAGGGTTGCCTCTGCACCCCATGGTCCAGATCTAGTGTCCAACCACTGCTTTGTATGGTTAGTCATGTAGCTGAAATGTGAATGGTCTTCTTCTCCAAATGCAGGTGAACGGCTGTCACCCCATCTTCCGTTTGGAAAGTCATCCCAAGACATGGTTTTAGCCATGTATGACTTCGGGCGATTAGCCCAGAATGCTGGTCGTACCTCTTCGCTGCATCGTTTGATGTTGGCTGAGCGTCTCCATGGTAGGTCTCTGCGAGTGTCAGGGAGTTGAAATGGTAAATCCTGACCTTGAGTATCATCAAGTAATCCCAAACCATAAGGAGGTAAGTCAGTTAGTATTCTAGTCACTGATTTCTCAAGATTTTGAGTAAAAAAATGAAATCCACGAACACCTTTTCTCATCAACGTTTTTATGATTTTCGTTACTTCCATAACTCCAATATCTTTGACTGCATCGTCGTCTTGTTTTCTCTCCTCCAATTTCTTATTAAGTTCCTGAACTGCTTCAGTGTTATGCTTACAAAACAACCTCTTCATTCGAAGGAACTGATGGTAAGTATTAATTGGCATTATACCAGGGACGATCGGACACTTTATTCCTAACTTACGACAGTCTTGTACAAACCTCATGAAGATGTCGACATCGTAGAATAATTGAGATATTACGAGGTCGGCTCCAGCGTCAACTTTTTTCTTTAAATTCGCGAGATCTTCTTCGTAGGAAGTCGCTTCGTCATGTCCTTCGGGATATCCAGCTACAGTGATCCCGAAGTAGTCACCGTGTTCTTTTCTTATCCATGCAATAAAATCACATGCGTGTTGGAATTCTGAATCAGGTTTTCCCTTTGCTCCACGAAGGACAAATAAATTTTGAATACCGGCTTCTCTTGCCTTCTGTAATGTGTCTCTCAACAATGGAAGAGGCGTATTCGTACACGTGATATGCATCATACCTTCTAATCCAAGTAGGTTTTGAGCTCCTGTGGCGATCTCCAAAGTTATCTCACTAGTCTTTGCTTCAACACCCCATGTCACTCCAACAAAGCATGGGTTTAGATGCTTCATCCTCTCCATTCTCTCATATAAGTTCACCGTTCCAGCATCGGTTTTTGGAGGAAAATATTCAAAAGAATAAAAAAAACTATCTCTCTCTAGGTATTCATGTATTCTCTCTATGATCTTCATTTTATGAGCATTCTGTGGTGAAGGGAGGAAAGGAAAAAAAAAGTTTTATTTTTTTTTTAACAAAAAAAATTATTATTAATAAAAATAAAATTTCCTGAATGCTTATCTAAACTGAAGAACTTTATACAAATACAACTATTATCTTTTTTTTTTTTTTCTTTCTTTTTTTTTTTTTAAAATTTTAAAATTCATTCCTTTTTTTATTTTGGTACAAAAAAAAAAAACAATTAAAAAACTATTCAGATTATTGCCTTATATTTCGTTGAAACGCAGACAGAATCTCATCGCACAGCACGGTACAAAAAAAAAAAAAAAAAAAAAAAAAAAAATTACATCCCTCAAGAAAAAAGAAAGGAAAAAAAAAAAAAAAAAAAGAGAATATAGGAAAGAAAGGGGAGTTAACGACAACCAGCAAAAAAAAAAAAAAGAAACAGTCCTCTTTATTAAAAAAGAAAAGAAAGTGCTACGTGTGCCTTGATTCTCTGTTGAATGTGAAAACTCCACAACGGAAGTAATTTAAAAAAAATATAATTTCAAATATTCCTATGCGCATTACAAGCAAGTCAAACAACTGACTAAACCCTTTGTATGATATATAATAATAGTTAATAAACCGTACTACTACTACTTAACGATTATATTCAGCTGAATGATGTTGTGATTATTTGCTTTTGTAGGGTCAGTTTTTACAATCGGAATCCAGGTACTTTTCTTTGTCTCAGCATCATACTTGTAAGCTTTACCTGATGGAGTGTAGTACGTCCCGGATTTCGCGATTTTCTTATTAGAAACAGCAACTTGATTTGCTGGAGTTGCAGGAGACGTTGTCGGACGAGGAGACTGCGCCGCGAGTATATTATTGAGTTTTTCAGTCGTCGAGGCTTCAAACCTGTCTATCCGACTGAGTAATTTCTTATTTTTAATTTCACTATTTTCATTAACTACTTCCACGACAGGTTGGGTGTCCACATTTTCAATTTCTTGCTGAGGACAACTTCTCCAAATTTCTTCAGAATTCGCGGTAGTTTGAGCAGCTGAACACATAGTTGTTGACAAAGCTGTTGTGTCCATTGCTGTTGAGAGTATTTCTTGTTGTTCTGTGTAGTCATCATTTGATATACAAGAATACATTTCAACATCTTGATCGACAAAGTCATTCCCACTATTCTGAGGAGCAATAGTGAATACTGGTTCATCCCTTATCGCTGTTGTATTTTTATGAAGTCTACTTTCATAATCTGATATGGCATTACTGACCGCAGTGTCAATTTGGTATCGGACGTTCTGTTTAAGAAGTTCTATGGCTGATCTGCGGGGGCTGCTGCAGTTGCTATTTCCGACTGCTGGAGGTGTAGGTGGGAGGGATGTTTCAGAAGAAGCATCGTCGAGATGCAACCAAGGATAGAACCTCTCATCAATCGCAGGAATCTTATTATTTATTGAAGGTCGGGGAGCTGATGATTTTATTCTCATGTATCCTTCAAGACCAGAGTCGTAATCTCGCATTCCAACTTCCCACCCCGGAAGACTTTCCGGTGCGACAATTACTTTCGTTCCTATGTGAGACCTCTCTAGTGATGTTATTTTATGTTGTTGTGATCTTATATTTTGATTGTGATTATTAACGAATAACTGTTGTGCCATTCTTGCGCTCAGACCAGGTGATATTGCTTCCCTGCTGACTTCACTCAAGTTACTGTTTGAGATTATCCGACGTGCTGCTGCATGTGCTTCTTCTTTTGATATGTTTCCATAAGATACGGACGGCCGCATCGGTGTTATTGGAGGATGGCTATAGAAACAGAAAATAATAATTTATAATTTTTTTTGAAGTCCAAACAACACATTAGACTATTTAATTTACTTAAAATTATTATTTTTTTTTTTTTTAAATAAAAAAAAAAAAATAATGGATAGTTAAGACAACGCTTTTTTTTTTTTTTTTTTACATTCCCCTCTTTTTTCTTTCTTTTGATCCAACTGTAGCTGAGGCGGAATTTACAAAATAAAATAAAAAATAAAAAACTTTTTCAAAAAAAAAAAAAAAAAAAAAAAAGCGGGGGAAATCTGTAAGATCATAAATACATACAGCGACTCATCCCTTTTTATGCTGTTGGTCCACAGGAGGTTGGAGTGCAACTAGCGACCAACGATCACTACAGAAAAAAATATCTTCAATCTAGCGGCGTGGTTAGGTTGCCGAATACCGTTTTCAGTCGATTTAAAAAAAAAAAAATAGAAATTGGGGGGCTTAAAAAAAGAAAAAACAACTCCAAAATAACCGACAAACAACAGGAAACAGATTAACTGCGAAATCATGTGAAGCGGCCTTGTACTTATTTGGGTTGGTAATTTTTTTTTTTTTTTTTTTTTTTGAATTAAAAAAAAAGAACACTGATCACTCTTCCGACGGGAAAGGATATTTTTCATTGAACTCTTTCAGAGCGTATTCCAAGTTAGACACAAGTGAATCAACCTTTGTTGGCATTTTCTTGGTGAATTCTTGAAGTTGTTTTTGTTTGTCAGCAGACTTGAATCTCTTACTGTCTTTCAACTCAACGAGTGCCTTCTCAACTTTGTCGATGAAGTCCGCTAGTTTAGTTGTCTGGGCCAGTAGCGACTGTTTTTGGTTGTTTTATTTTTTTTTGTTATGATCGAAAAAAGAGTACAAAAAAAAAGACTCAACCATACCTCAGCAAATTGATGAATAGAACCAGTAACCGACTGTAACTGTGCACCCTGTTTCTGGTTGTGAGTTAGGGTGAATTGCGGAAAGCATCCTTCCTGAAGAGTTGGTTTTTTAACAGAAAAAGTCGCAGTAGCGTCTTTTCCCTTGTCAGCCATGTTATCACCAGTCCAGTAAGGTGTTATGTTAACAGCAGTGTCAAGATCATTTAATAGTTTTGTGAACCCGTTTAGGTAAGAAGAAGTCGCCATCCACCATTCATCAACAGTACTGCTGTTGCTGAAGAACTTACCGTCTGAGGCAATGAAGTATCCTCCCATAACTCGTTTTTGGTTAACACAGGCAGTGACAAACTTAGGAGCGTGTTCAAAATCAGAAGCAGCAAGTAGATCAGCGATGTTATACCATTTACCTTGAACTTCAACGTTGAAAGTAACTTCTAAGTCAGTTGGTTTTCCGGTGAGTTCTTGTTGGTGTTTTAGTAGTAATTCCTGGCGTTGTTCATCAGTCATAGTTTCAACCTTTCTCTGTTTTTGTGCCTTTGGAACCTTCATGTGCTGAGGTCCCTTTTGGAGTTTTCCAAATGCTGTTTGTGATCCAAATTGATCGAGGTCAGTTTTTACTTTTTGAACCTTCGCACCTTTTTTAACAGTTGTGAACCCTTCACTTGGGTCTGCGTGTGATTCTAATTTCTTAAGTGCTTCGGCGTTGGCTGCGTTACGTTTTCTCTCAAGCTCCTTAGCAGCTTTCTTTGCGGCGTTTCTCTGTTGACGACGTTCAGCTTCAGTTACAACTACGGGAGCTTGTGCTCTGGTATTTGGGCGGTATTCTTCGAAAGTGTTTGATGGGTCAGTTTTATTAATTGTTACCTTTAAACTGGTGTTCTTCTTCTTTGCTACTTTATCAACAGTATTCCAATTACCTGCTCCCTCACCCATATCACGGTTATCTACGATGACTTGTGAAGAAGCTTTTGGTCTTGGTTGTGTTTTTGGCTTATTCTTCTTCTCAATAACTGCAGGAGGCTTCTTCTTCTCAGGAACCCAGTCATCCTTATTCTCTCTGTGTTGTGATTCGGTTGGTAGTTTCACAAGCATAGAGTTTCCTCCCTGCTTCTTTGGCTTTCCTGCTACGGTTTTGAATCCGCCTTCATCTTTTTTGCTGAGCTGTTCCGTGCTCCAACTGTTGTTGTTGGTGATTTTTTTTTTTTTTTTTTTTTTTTTTTCATTCTAAGGTTTTACTTAGAAAAAAAAAAAAAACCATTTCAGATTAGCCTTATATTTCGTTGAACGCAGACAGAATCCTGTCGGACGAAAGGAAAATAAATCTAAGAAATATCGGCTTCTAATCTGAATAGTTTCTTCTCAAAAAAGAAAATCATACCTTGGAGCTGTGCTCACTGATCCAGCCTTCATTACGGCATCTAACTTGTTTCTTCCCATGTTTTTTTTTTTTTTTTTTTAGAAAATTAAGAGATCTGTCAATAAAAAAATTATACTCGTCCTGTTGATACGAATCCCTGCTGTACTACTTTCTAAACAACTTTAAGGTTAAATCTATTTTAAAAAAAAAAAAAAAAAAAAAAAAAAAAGAACTTGCGCATTATGCTTTTACACGGGATTGGGGTGTGTTGGGAAGTTTGGGAGAAATTTAACAATAATGACAGATAAGAAGATATTCTTCTTATTCTTTTTTTCTTTGATTGTTGATTGAGCTTGTTCAAGGAAGCTAGAAACTAATTATTCAGTCACATGGAACGTACAGCCATTCAATTTTCATAATAAAGTTATTCACAGTTTGCTTAAATAACAACAACAACAACAATAACATCAGAAAGTCTCTATTTTACTATTATTACGTCAGTTACAAAAGTACCGATTTTTGATTTTTTTTTTTTTTTTTTGCACAAAAAAAAAAGGCCGAAAAGAACAAAAGCAATACAGAAATGCCTATCTTTTTCGAGCCTATATTTGGGAAATGACTTGGAAAAAAAAAAGAAAAAAAAACTGAGGAAGGAACGACCGTACAATTTCTTCTTCCGTAATCACAACTATGAGTGGTAAACATACGATTTAAAAAAAAAAAAAAAAAAGAGGGTACAATGTTTTGGCAGGGAAGAAGACTACTATTGAATAATAAGTTCTAAGAGAACACAAAAAAAAAAAAAAAAAAAAAAAAAATCTATATAAAAGACGTGCTCTTTAAGAGCAAAAAATATTGATAAAAATAAATTAAATGAGGCATAACTTTCGCTTCATGCGAACCTGTTTCCATGATGGCAACATGTAAAATGTTATTTTTGGAATTGAAAATATTTTTTTAAATTCATCATCAGACAAGTATGACTCTCTCTTAGTTACATCTATTGTGAACTGCCCAAGTGATGAAGGAAGACGAAGATCCTCATAAGAATAAGAGTCATCACCCTGAGGGTATGCTGGAGGTGAGTTATCAGGTGGTTGAAGAGGTCTGTCATCATTCGTACATTCTGATACGGTCGACAGACGCAGTCCATTTAACCACTTCCTCTGAAATGTTTGCCGAGGCTCATAAATCTCACTGGACTTATTCAGCTTTTCAGGGGAATAGATATCTCCTGTTAGCTGAAAACATTGCGACCTCGCATTCGCTTTTTCCAACGCAACCGTCAGCTTATCAATTTTCTCTCTATTCTCAATCTTTACAGTCTGCAGTTGCTCCGATAGCATTGTTGTTTTTTCATTCAAAGATGTAACTTGATCTTTGTGAGATTTGTGTGAAGTTTTTTTTTCTTTAATGTGCTGTTCGAGTTTGTCAGCGTGATCGGACACCATGATAGCCATCTCTGATCTTAGTTCAGTTATCTCACCTTTGAGACTCGTTACTTGTTCCACTTCAATAGTAAGTTGCTGTGCTTCTTGCAACGAACTCAACGCAGTTTTTAACTTCAATTCCTTGGCGTTGTGCGCAGCTAATAGTGTCGCATGCTCTGCTGTTTGATTCTTCATGTCGGCTTTGAACATTTCGACGTCGTTTTTGAGACTTAATACCTCTCTTTGGCTTTCTTCTAAGTCATTTTTTAACTCTTGATTACACGAGTCTAAAGTTGCTAGTTGAGTCAACAGTTGTGATTCCGGTGCTTTTTTTTCAGTTGCTAATTGCTCTTTGAGGACTTGCATTTGGTGTTGCATGTCTTTTGCGAGTTCCATAAATTGACATGTTTCAGATTCTCTTAGGGAATGTAATTCCTGGTATTGCTGGTTGATAGCGGTGAGTTCTTTTTCTTTGATGTGGTTCAGTTCTTTCGCAGATGACAGTTCCTGAATTAGATGTATTTTATTGGGGTCTTCTTTGTGAGTAGTCGACAGTGATAAACTGTCGCATTCTGACTGTTGTTTTAGAAAATTATTTTCACCCTCGAGTTGGGATATTCTCTCATGCAGCTCTTCAACTTCTCCATCGTCAGTTAGAACTAGCTGAAGTCTTTCTTGAGTCTCATTGCAATCCTTTTCCAAGATTTCAATCTTTGATTTCAGTTCGTTTATTTCATCCTCAGCATCTTCGTTGAAGAGAGCAACGTGTAGTTGTTGTTCTAGTTTTTTATTTGTCTCTTCCAGTTCTGATATTTGAACGTCATTGCGAGTAGTAGAAAATGATTTTAACGGACTTTGCGCACTTCTCAGATCCTGTTCAAGTATTTCAACGTTTTTAACAAGTCTTTCAATGTCGCTGTCTTGGTGTTCGCATCTGGTTTGGAGGATTTCATTTTGAAGTTTTAAATTTGATATTTCTGAGTCATTTGAAGGAGTAGCAGTTGCCAATTTACTTTCAAGAGCTGAGATCTTATCATGAAGCACATTCATTGCGGCATTGTGATCATCGTCATCAGTCATCAAGGCTATTCTTAGCTGTGCTTTTAGTTCGTTGTTCTCATTTTGAAGTACATCAGAGTCGATGTGATTAGTTTGTCCCTTCAGAGAGTCATTCTCAAGTCTCAAATGATCATTTTCAATAGTGTGGATTTTACAATCTTCGCATTCAACAGGATTTGCTTCAGGTGAGTTGCTCAGGTGTTGGCTTTCAAGAAGTAGGATTTGTTCTTTAAGAGCTGTGTTGTCTTGTTGTAGTCGATCGATGTTGTTGTTGTCATCTTGTTTCCCGGCTACCATTTGAAAAGCTGCTGTTTCTAAAATTTTAATTTTTTCAATTAACTCATTCTCATCATCATTATGATCCACCACGTTAGTTTGCTGAAGGTTCTCATTTTCAACTTCTAGAGAGGCAATCTTGTGTCTTAAATTTTTTATTTCAATATTTTCATCATCGATATTTATTGATAAAGCGTTCCTCAGTTGGTTCTCAAGCTCCACAATTTGACTTTGTAACTGAGACGTGTCTGTAGTTGACGGTGTCCCATCTTGCCTTAGCTCTTTATTCTCATTCTCTAACGATGAAATTTTCGCTTCGAGTGACTTTATATGATGCGGTGAAATAGTATTTGCTGTTTCGAGGGATTTTATTTTATCTTGGAGGATGGCCATCTTGGCATTAAAATCATCATCGTCAGTGAGTAGGGCAACTCGGAGATCATTTTTTAAGTCAGCAATCTCCTGATCAGAACCGATGCTGGTAGTCGTTGGTGATGACTGGTTGCCATGATTGTCGCTGATTTGTTGTTTTAGAAATGAATTTTCATTTTGAAGAATTTGAAGTTTAGAATTGTGATCGTCGTCGTCACTCATTAGGGCAACACGTAGCTGATTTCGAAGTTCTGATATCTCCTGCTGATGAATATCATTAGACTGATCAGTGAATAACTCTCTTGGGGTACTTATAGGAGTTCGAACATCAGTAAACGACGACGCAAGTGATCTGGTTGGTGATGATGGTACCGACAGTTTCGATACTTTCATCTTACTCATCATCAACACTTGTCCTTTCAATTCCGCTATTTGAACTTCTTGTTGTGTTCTAACTCGCAAAGCATCTTCCAACTGCTGTCTTAATTGAATCGCACCGTCATCTCCAAGAGATGAACAGGAATACTCTTGTCTGGGGGTTTTGGGTGTTCCTCTATCTCCACTCTTCTTTATCTTTCCTAACATTAGTATTTGTCCTTTGAGGTCGGCTATGAGGAGTTCGTGTTGGCTGTTTTCTCTGAGTAGTTTGTTTTTCTTGGCTTTTTCGCGGTCAAAATTTTCATTTATAGCTGCTAATTCCAATTCTAACCTGTCATTGCCAACTTGCAACTCTGACATTTCCCTTGTCACTTTGTTGAGGAGATCATTTGAAGTTGTGGTTTGTTCGAGATGAGATAATTTTTCTTTGATCCCTTCTTCAGATTTTACTAATTCCAATTTAGTCGCTCGTTCTTCTTCGAGACTTGTCTCAAGGGATGATACTTTCTTTGTGAGTTTCATAATATCCATCTCCTGGTCATTGCATCTGTCAAGGTTCTCTTTTCTATTGTCTTCTCTATTTTTTAGTTGATCTTCCAGAGATGAGTTTGCAGCGCGAACAGTCTCAAGTTGCTTTGCTAGACTTGATATTCTGCTTGTCTTCTGTTCTACTTCTACTGTCAATGTTTCAACTTCCCCTTTTAGAGAGCCATTGGTTCCTTCAAGTTCATCTTTTTCTGATTGAAGTGTTTCCCTTTGTGTTTCCAACTCTGAAATCATTTCTTTTTGCATTGGATTTTCCGCACATGATAGCGAAGGACTGGAAGTTGGTGTTTCTTTTTTCATCTTAGCACGGAAATGATCTGCCTCTTTGAGCAAGTCTTTATCCATTCTCATTATTTCAGGATCTCTCTTGAATAGTTTATCACTGATGTCAGCAATCTCAACTCGAACGTTGCTGCCGAAGGTGCTGAAAACTGCAGTCACGGGGAGCATGTCGAGTCTGATGGGTTGTGAAGACACGAGTCTTGTGTCTTTGATATCGCTTCCAGCATACCACGAAATCTTCTTCTCGTCATGGCAGATATGAGCACACATTGTGGTTCCAACATCTCTGAAGTGTGGTGAAGTCGCGCAAGCTTCGTCATTTAATTTTGAAACAGCCCAATCAGATCTGGAATTACATCCCTTCGGTAGTAAAGCTGCCGTAGCATTTCCCCCCTTCGGATTAGCTGTCATTTTAAATTCAATTAATCCTTTGCTGAATTTCCTATTCCATCTCATCACTTCAAAACCAACTACCGTACTAATCATTTTCTTTGACTTCGAACGAACCCCCCCTGAAACCATTGATGGTAGGGTGGGTTTTCGTTCCCCATTCCACCCGGGGTCGGCCGTTGAAGGCATGTTTTTATTCTTTTTTTTTTTGTTGTTGTTGTTATGGAAATATTCCTGTTGTAGTAAAGAGATTAGTTGAAATGTATAAATCTTTTTTTTTTTCACGGTCAGACACTCAACCATTTTTAAATTTTTTTGTATTTGGATAATTTTAAAAAATAGAAAATGAATGATGCAGCTGTAAGTATGAAATGAAAAAAATAAGAAGGAAAAAAAAAAAAAAAAGAAAAAAACGAAAATGAAGACAAAGTGAATGGAAAAAAAAAAAAAAAAATTAGAAAAAAACAGCGGATTCAAGGGTTGGGGGTTCCTTTTTTTTTTTTTTTTTTTTTTTTTTTTTTCATTTCTTTTTCTCACTGATGATATATATGTCCGCTCTACGTCGTCTCTATAATGATTAAATAAGAGAATGCTTTTTTTGTGACTCGTCCATAACGACAGACAAGATCAAGCAAACTGTTTTGTGGGCCCATGTGTGTTAACTTTAGAAAGGTTTACTACGCACACACAAGAGAGTATGGCATGCCGTGTTAACTACATCAGACCTGAGTAGACATGTTGCGCAATCTGCAATGCCAAGTAAATCTCAATAAGACCAAATAGTATCTTTTTTCTTTTTCTTTTTTCTTTTTTTTGTTCCCTTTTTTTTAAATTTTTTTTTGTAAACTTTTTTTTTTTTCTCCCCTTCCCTTCGCAACACATCTATTTCTTTTGCAGGGAAAAACAGGAAAAGGAAAAAAAAAAAAAAAAAAAAAAAGAAACGGGTACGAAACAAGCCACAGTCCAGGGCTCTACACAAACTTGAAATACATCCGAAGAAGGAACGGGAAAGGAAAAGGAGAACAAAAAAATAAATTTCTTTTCCCTCATTTTTTCTTCCTCCGATCAGGCACTCCGGAAGATAAACAGGTGTGTCAGACCGTTACTTGGAACTCGTTTCCTTTTTTTTTTTTTTTTTGTTATATTATTTTTTTATAAATTTTTTTTCGAGACCTTCCCTTTGCCATTAGTATTTCCCCCCCACAAATAAACAGAAAAGGCAAAAAGGAGAAGAAGGGGGAAAAAAAAAGAGAAAAAAAAAAATGAAGGCCTGGAACATAAGCATGGGGAGGGACCACTCACCAGGTACAGCCGAGGTAAGATATAGCTGTTCTGGTGCAAACATAATTCTAACGAATGCTAAATTAAAGCAATCCTCTTTAACAGTAAAAAGTGATTCACCAACAAAGGTAACTCTCAAGCCTGATGTTCCCAGATTTGAGGTTTTTCACCAAGACACAGATTCACAGCCTCCTATGTGGGAGTTCTGTGAATCCACATTCGCTTATTAATGACCCCCACTCTACACGTCGGGTGCGAGCAAGAAACATAGTAAGCTCCAAACACCCTTATATGGCGTTGTGTTCCTTCTTTTTTTTTTTTTTTTTTTGGCATTTAAATGGGAAATTGGGGAGAGAAGAAATAGGAGTGGTATGATGTAGGATTTTTCTTAAAGTAAGCGGGGGAAAAAAAACCAAAAAAAAGAGAAAATAAAAGGAAAAAAAACAAACATAAAACTGATGACTATGCTTATTGTTGCTTGCACTCCTCAGCTGGTTTCTCGTCCTTTGATCCCTTCTTTGCTGGCTTTTCGTCGTCGGAGTCGTCTTCGTCAGAAGAACCCTCCTCTGATTCTTCATCATCGTCCATATCGTCGTTAATTTCACCGCAGTACAATTCTACTGCTCTTGGGATTACCAGATCCTTAAACATAACTGCGATCTCCATTTGCTCGAACTGGTTTTTTTTTTTTTTTTTCGTTGAAATTGTTGGCGTCACAAAAAAAAAAAAAAAACTGCTTAAATGTTGAACATACCTCCTCATCGTGCTCGTCTTCCTCATCATCGTCCTCAGTGAGGCTGTCGCTAAAGAAGCTAAAGAATGAGTCTTGTGGTTTGGTTTTGGTAACAAATGAGGTCTGTCCTCCCTTCTTCTTTCTCTTCTTCTCAACCTTTTGGGTAACATTCTTACCAGAACACCACGATATTTCAGTTCCACTGCTGGAGGTGACATTGTAATCAGCGAGGGTGTTATCATACTCAAGGAGCATAGTTTTAAAGAGTTTCTCGTTGGTGAAATATTCATTCTTTGAGAAGTGGAATATTAATTGGAGGGATTCTTCTTTGTCAATGCATGTTACATCAGTAAGGTGTTTTAAAACAGGAATATCCCATTCTTGTATCATTTCGTCCAATGACTCAGCTCCCTGAAGAACCTTCAACCAGAAGTCTGGGATACCATTCTTTACACAATCAGTTACTGCGGTCTTTACGTCTACAGGTTCTGGTTTGTCGTCTTCTTCATCGTCGCTGTCTTCCATTTTCTTCTCCAAGAAAGCTCTTCCTCCCTTAGTCATTTCTTCGGTAACAGATCCTTCACCCGCTACTATTTTTCTTCTCTCTTCCCACCATGGTTCACACTGAGTGATAAGCTTCTCTTTCAATTCTCTCAATTCCTTTAACTCTTGTTGTTTTATTTCGTGGTGTTCCTCTTGGATTCCCTGAAGACCTTTTGTCCTTTTTTGGATGTTTGCAGGCATGCTGTTAATGGTTTTTGTCCATGATGAGTTTAACATCTCTTCCAATATTGAGGGGTCCATGGTATAAGTTTTTTTTTTTTTTTTTTTTTGATTAGCGTCTGTATGAAAAAATGAAATTTTCAAAAAAAAAATGTGGATAACGAAAAAAGAACAACTATCAAAGAATTTCCTGGACAGTGAGTAACAAACAACCCAAAACCATGACCAGTTTTTTGGAAATTAAACGCGTTCGGTGGGTAGGGGAATTGGGAATGGAGAGTTAACGGAGAGGGAAGTAAAATTGAGAGAGAGGAGAGAGAGAGAGAGGAAGTAAAATAAGGTAAGGCAGCCATTGCTTGTACCCGGTAATCGGGCTATTTGTTAGTTTTTAGCTAACCTTTCCTTTTATCACTACCACCAGGAGTGTTTTTTTTTTTTTTTTTTTTGACAAACTAAAAAAAAAAAAAAAAAAGTATCGTTTTTTCCCTCCTTCCAATAGCTGGAAGATGGATTATTGTTGTCCACTTTTTTTTTTTATTTTTGTTTTTTTTTTTTTTCCATCAAAAAAATGCATTAAATTTTTCTTTTGTTTTGTTTTTTTATTTTTTCTTCTTTTTTTTATAATAACATTTGTTGTTGTTGTTTAATTAAATTTTGTGTGTATTTTTTTTTTTTTTTTTTTTTAAACTTGGCAAAAACAACCCCTACTTAAAAAGAAGGGGTGAAAAAAAAGGAACATAAAACACTACCACATTTGCTCTCTTCAGCAACACTACACTACTTCCGTAAAGGAGATTTATCTTAAGATTATCTCAGTTCAGTAATCCGGGTGCTCTGGGTAAGTAATCTCAAGCTCACATAAAACACAACAAAAAAAAAAAAAAAAAAGAACCTGGGGCTAGCTGTATGGTACAGGTATGCGTGGAAGAACAAAGAATTTAAAAAAAAAAAAAAAAAAGATGAAATAATCCTCACAACATGTCGTAACTTGTTTTTATCCCACACAGAGTCTGCCTGGAGAGAGTGACAACCAGAAAAATAGAACACGTCGGTCATCACACCATTCCTATTCTTGTAATTATACACAATTCCTTAAGTGATAAGGAGTAAGAACGCTAAGTCAATAAAGGTGTTGACAGACTACCCTCCCCAGACAGACCAAGGAAAATAAAAAAATGGGGAGAAAATAAAAAAAAAGAAAAAAAAAAAAAGGGAATTTACGGGTTTTCGTTTTTAGAAACCTGAGACTCAAAAAATTAGATAAGAAAAAAAAATATTATTTCCAGAAGTGTATTGTTAATTTAGTTATTAATTTAATTTAATTTTTTTTTTTTTTTCCCCTTCCAGTACAATGTTTTCGATTAGAACCCGTCATCCCAGTCGTGTTCTTCACGTTCCTGCATATTTCTCATCATGCGGACACCCTTGTCAAGGAGTTGGTTCTCGTATATGACATACCGCTCGATAGAAGCGACGTGGTCATCTCCCATTCCCATGATGGAAGCCAGCTTTCTTACCTTTGCGCGTTCTTCAGGAGAGTAGTCCTCATCAGCTGAGCACGCTCTAACGCAATCATAGATTAAGAAACCTTTCCATGCATCATCAGGGAGGTTTGCACAGAATGCTTTCAGAGTCGCTTCTATCTTTTCATTGCTCCATTCTTGGTTGAGGTTGGATCGAAGATCTCCTTCATCCAGTCCTAAGATTGTTCCAAGTCCTAATACGTACGCTTCTTCTCTTTCATCCATACCATCACACGCTGCTGCTGCTACCAGAGCTGCGTTATACTTATGCAAGACAGCCTTAGTTGGTGCCTCATCCATTCCGTAACGCTCTTTGCATACGAATGCCGGTCCCGGACTTAATTTATTGCTGCACCATCTGGCTGCAGTTCTAGTGAGTGTGTTGCGAAGCATTTTTTGTTGTTGGTTTGTGTGTGTTTTGTTAACTGAGAGAAACATATACTAAAATAACATCAAAAAAACGGAGTAGTTTTCACGTATTGTGACTCTGGTACAATTGTTCTTTGACAAGTACATTGGTGTCTCTTGTTCTTTTTTTCTTTCTTTTTTTTTTCTTAAATACAATAACATTTAGAATACGCACGTTCATTGAAATAAAAATGAACAAAACGATTCTCTGTAAAGCTCTCTTGTTCTGTTTTTTTTTTTTTTTTTCTCGAAGAGTTCATAAAAAGGAAAAAAAAAAGTACTAACTACATTCTCTCTAAAATTTGAGAAGAGGTGTTTCTCCGCTGCTATAGTAAACAAAGAAAATAACATAAGTTGGGAATACAACCACCAATGTCAGGTAACTACTAGTGCCTTATAATTTCATTAAGGGTAGTACCACAGGCAGGGGAGGTAAAAAAAAAAAAAAAAAAAAAAACTAAAATACAGGAAAGATAACAATAAACAGTGATTCTAAACCAAACTAACAAAGCAAAACGGTTGTGACCCGAATAATTCTTCAAAATAACAAAACAGTCTAACACCAAGCTCCTACACCACCTCCTGGGCTTCTTGCACGACTACCTCGCCTATGCTGTTTTTGTTTTTTTGTAAATGTTACATTGTTGCTTTGTAATAATAAAAAAAAATAAAAAAAATAAAAACCTCATCAACATGAGTCACCGACGAAGCTCTTCCTCCTGGTCCGTCTGCAGACACGATTGATATTGATCTCTGTAGTTGGTTTATTATAATATGAAATGAACACAACCAAAACTCATAATAATATAAAACAAAACATACAGCAATTCCCAAATCCTTTATGTAAGTATGAGATGATGATGTCCCTCGCTGTGGTGACATCGGGTGACCAATTCCCTGCATTGGAAGAAGTGAACGAGGTGGTGCGTGTGCTTTCACAGGACATTGCAGTGATGGAGATGGCGCAGGTGTGAATTTAGGTGGGGAGTAAAATGTTGATGTCGGAGGTGACGCAGACCCCAACGGTGACACATCACGGATAGGTGACGGAGACCCACTTCCTTCACGAGGTTTTAAATCATCATCGAGAACAGGATTTGGAGGAGGTTCAGGAAGAGAAACATAACTCGATTTCCTTCCTGCATCAGTCGTATGAACATGCGGACTCGAAGTACGAACTCTCGCAGTAATTCTATCCCTAGCAGGTTCTCTCAACTGATCTGCAGGAACAGATCCCATCTTCTGAGGAGGAGGAGGAGTTGGATGACCTCCTCCACTCATCATCATCGGCATTGGACTCGATGACATCATTGGAGTTGACATCCCGTTTGGTAACATCACAGCAGGTATTCCATTTTGTGATTCATTTCCATTAACGACATACACTACTATCGTTTTTTGATCTCCATCACCACCTGCGATCAAAGGATCAATTTCTATTCTACTTTCTTCATTGACACGAATACCACTCGCTGGAGAGTATTCCATCCCGTGAGCAACTGGAGTGATCACCGGAGTGTAATATGGATTCCCGTAGTCTGATGCTATCGCTGGAGAAGTAGGTTGGTCATCAGTTCGATGATGTTTTGGGGAATCAACGAAAGGAGAACCAGGTCTGGCTGATATAGATGACTGAAATCTCGTAGTAGTAGTAGTTGAAGGAACGTAACTGTTTGTCGCAGGAGCTCTATTTCTAGCTGAATTAACAACAGGTGATCCAACACGAGGTGAATCCATCAAAGGTGAGTCTGCTCTCGCAGAAATACATGAAGGAACTGATCTGTACGGTGCTCTACTTGACCTGACAGATTCCGTTACTTCCGATGTTGAGCTTGGAACGTCTTTCGTAGATTTCGATTTCTTAATTGGGATTGGAATCCATTCAGAAGCGTTCTTAATATCTCTAACGTCTAGCATCCATATCACTCCATCTTCGAATGTTGGAATGTATAGTTTTCCATCATAATGTGTAAAAGGTTTACAAAGTGTCTGTGGTGGTTGAGTTGATGACTCAGAAGCAACAGTACTCCACTTACCTTCACTTAGAAGAAGTTTCCAACAGTCGTTGTATGAGTTAGAAAGTGTCATTTTTGGTTGACTACCACTCTGACCTCCATAAATAATCATATAACCTTGAGCTAGTGTTGATGAATGGTATGTTCTGCATTCTGGAGCTGTTGTGCTTGATTGGTGTTCTACAATTTCACAAAACTTTCCTGGAAACCAACCTTCTTCACCAGTTGATGTTTTCTTTCCTTTCCACCATCCTTCTCCAGCTTCTCTGTTTACGTTTTTACTCGTAATTTGAATCCTTTCACTGTCAGTTAGACTTGAGAGTTGTTTATTTACGTTTGGATCTCCTTTCCAACTGACACCTTTCTTTACGGATGCGAATATCTGATCGTTGTTTCTACTGCCGGGATGTCTGGCGGAATACCTGGTTTTTTTTTTTTTTTTTTTTTTTTTTTTCCAGTGTTTATCAATAAATCAATCAATACTCACTATAAATACATACCATCTCCAAGCCTTCTTCTCTGTGTGGTAAACCCACATGAGTTCTGATTGTCTGTCAGTTGTAACATCAACACCACCGTAACACCAGATTGCAGGTCCATACGATGTCATTGTGTGTCCCCACAGACAAGGTGATAGTTTCGGATTGACGTCAGAGAGTGATATTGAAGTCCATACAAAAGTATCGAAGTCTAATTTATATAATGTTGAGAATTCAGTTGCTGGAGTGTTGGTTCCAACAGTAGTCCCCATTCCACCTATTAAATAAACAACTTTTCCTTTAACAACCGAAGCGTGATTTGTTCTACGGCTAGGAGGAGTTCCCGTGCACTTCTGAAATGTCCATTCTTTTGTTGTGAGGTTTAGGGTTGGTAGTTCGGAGACATCGCTGTTACCGTCAGAGCTGATTCCAAAAAAAACATACATCATGTCCTTGTAAACATGTGATGTATGAAAGGCTCTTGGTTCTATTGTTGATCCTGTTGTTTTCCATTTTGTTATTTTTGTCTCAGAGGCTCCAATTTCAGGAAGTTGTAGTTCCCAAACATCATTGTGAATGATACTTTTCTTGCATTTTCCTCCAAATATTATCACGTGGTCCGACTGTGGGGATATCACAGAAGAGTGACCCGAAGTCGGAAGGTCGTCATTCCAACTCATTCCACCTTCTCCCCCTCTCCTGTTATTGAAAAAATAAACTATTATAATATACTTTTATTATCACTTATTAAGTCTTAACAAAAACAACAACACACATCAACGTAGTCCGACAATCTGTGTAAATAAAAATGGCTTTAAGATTAAGGGGTCATTAAGTTTCCTATTCTTTTTTTTTTTTGTGCCGCGTAAATACAATTTTTATAAAACAAACAAAACAATACAATTAGTTTATTTATCATCGAAAAAAGAGATGAAAAAAAAAAATACAAAAAAAAAAAATAAAAAAAGTGTGAATATGTCAACAACGACAATACTCAGCAGATTAATCTATTTTATGTGTAGTGAAAAAAAACTTTTTTTTTTTTTTTTTTTTTTCACGCTCTGAGACCGAGGAGGTCGGATACTCTTTTCATACCGGCTTCTCTTTTTATTTGATGGCTGCGTTGCTCATCGAGAAGTTGCTTTGCATGCGGAGATGTCACATGCGCTACAGGTCGAGGACGTTGAGGAGAGATGCTGACGGTGCTAGACAATGGATCAACACGGTGACTTGATCCCTGATTCCAACTAGACGGTACAGCAGGTGATCGCAGAGGAGGAGGAGGAGTCATCCTCACTTGAGGTATATCAACATCAAACGAATTCTCAATCGTCACAGAACCATAACCTGGATGAACCGAAAACGTATTTTGATCAATTTCAGTTATTTCCAACCCCTCCTCATCTTCATCCATATCCTCAATTATAGCCAACTCAACATCGTCTAACTGCCCAATAAATTTACTGGTCTGAGGAGGTAACGTCTCATCAATAAAAGAAGGCATTAGAGGAAGAGGATCTCTGTTCTGTTTACTGTCAATATTCCCCTTCACCAATTCAATGATTAATTCAACGCTATCTCTTTCAGACGCAGATATCCCTAAGTGTGCGCACAGCTGTACGAGTAATCTCTTGTAATGAGTTGTGTTATCAGGTTGTCGATTTGATGTTTTTTCAATTACAGTAGAAACGAATTCCTTTTCAGAGAGAGTACCTGAAAACCCAATCTGCGAAGACAATGATGATATTACAGCCTTAGTGATGGCTGTTGGTAAATCGGTACTTAAGATGTTTGCATCTAGGTTAAACACGCTGACTATGTCCTGAATATTGTTACGTTGAATTGCCTGTCTAATGCGACGTGTTAAAGTCGAAGGATTGCTTCTTTCGATTTCAGTCATGTCCTTGAGAATACCAACATCACTTGAGAGCTGTTGAAGATTCGAAATTTCACTTTTACAGCGAAGCTTGTCAATCACCACTTCACGAGGATCAATTCCTGGATTCAGTCCAACTGACTTACATAAGTCTGATAAAGTTTTTGACGTTCCTTTGAAATATTCATTTTTTATTAAGTCTTTTAACGTCGCATCAGAATCGTTTTCAGAAATTTTTATATCAAAAGATTTACAAAGATCGTTTAAGTTGTTTCGTGGTTCAACACTGCTTGATAGTAATCCTGTAACGTATAATTTTAGATCACTAGTATTAATTGGTAACTGAATTCCTGATTCTTGAAGTATTTCTGATAAAGTATCATTACCGTATAGAGATTGCTGATGTATAATAATATTTTTTAACACCTCTGTCGTGTCAGTGGATGAAAACGCAATTCCCAATTGAGTGCAGAGGTCTTGAAATTCAGATATAATGACCTTATTAAAACCAGACGTGATATTTGAAATAAATGTATCCTCCGATTTGTATTCCGGTTGCGCAAAGTTTAAAGAAGAGCAGAGTTTTTGAAGACCTAAAACACCTCTATTGGCATACGATTGTTGAATTAATTTTGCTGTATCAGTTGGGGTTCGATCACCACTTGGTAGTCCCAGCGTTTCACAAAGAGTTTTCAATTGTTTCATCGATGATACTTTTACCACTTGAACCAATTTACTAAACGAGTCTCCCACCGTACAACTAACAACTCCGAGATCATTGCAGAGACGGAGGAGGTCTAATTTGGTGCTTTTTAATAAACTCAGTAGTTGAGAAGATATTTCCTGACTCCCAGCAGTGTCTGAAGGAGTAAATCCAAAACAAGAACACAGTAGCAATAGCGGAGTACATACTTCCTTTTCAATCTGTGATCTCATACAAATGGAAAAGTGCTCCGCATCCTCAGTTTCAGTGGGAATCTTGAAGTCGTCTGCTAACATTTCAAGTATCTCCGAAGCTTTTCTGTTGTGTTTCGTTTCTTTCACTTTCTCAATACAATTTTCCATCAAATCAGTTTCCTGACCATCCGTTGCAACATTCAGTATTTTACACATTTCTAATATCAGTTTAGAAAAAACCTCCGACCCAGAATTGAACTTGTCCTCAATTAGCGAACACAGACTCTCAACAGTGTCTTGTGTTGTTGGAAGCAGTCCAATTTTGGAACAGAGTTTTTTGAGATTTGTTGTTTCTGTGGTTGTAATTTTATTTTTAATCATTGAAGAAAGTTCGTCAGCTCCATCTTGTGAGGTCGTGATAATGCTTAGCTGCGAGCAGAGGTTTTGCAGTTGTGGAACTTCACTGATGTGTTGTGGCTGTGAGTGACTTTTGATTAAATGAGCGAGAGCTGCTGGGCTATCTTGAGACGTAGAAATGACGTTGAAATGAGAACACAAATCACGAAGTTCACTTAATCCTGTACTAACAGCTGGCTGTGTTCGAAGTTTTAATTGAATCGCTTCACACATATCAAACGAAGTATAATTGTCAGTTGACGGTATGCCCAATTCATCACATAAATTGCGAAGCTCACTTGAGACATGAGAGAATGACCGATCACGAATTCTTGCTGTAACCATCTGTATTAGATCTACACATCCATCAGAGGACGTTGTAGCAATGCTAAGATGATCACAGAGGGTCCTTAACTCTGACTCAATAGAATCAGATGATGAACTCTTATTCTTTAAAACACAATCTTCAATTCTCGAAAGCAATATTTCATCACTGTCCTGTACTGTGACAGGTATTTCTGTTGTTAAACATAATCGTCTTAGCAGGCTGCTGTTATTTTCAGAAAATCGTTTCATTAACATCATACTTAGTTCATCTGCAGTGTCAGTATCGGTTATGGAAATGTTAAAATGTTCGCAAAGCTGTCGTAGATGTGTTGGTTTTGAATGATCAATATTAGACAGAGTACTTAAAACCGGTGTTGGTATTTCTGAATAGAATTTCTCTTTTATCATCGTTGCTAGTGATGATTCAGAATCAGATGAACTGGCAAGTATTCCAATGTCTTCACAAACCTGTAACAACACACTTGGTTGGCTTCTTTCCAATTGATATAATTTATCTTTAATAGCTGCTGACAGTACAGCAGGAGTATCAGTGCTGCTCACTAGTATGTTCAAATCCTCACAAAGTTGTCTCATCGGAACGGCAGCGGTCTCGGAAGACAACGAATCTGGGATTCCAGAAGAATAGAATTTATCCTTAACAGCCGATGCCAACTTAGAGTCCGAGTCGTTGCTGGACGTCATGATGCCCAGATCCTCACAAAGCTGTCTCATCGGTGCAGTTTCCGAAGTAGAAGAAGCTGGGATTCCAGAAGAATAGAATTTATCCTTAACAGCCGATGCCAACTTAGAGTCCGAGTCGTTGCTGGACGTCATGATGCCCAGATCCTCACAAAGCTGTTTCATCAGCGCAGTGACAGAAGAGGATGAAGAGGTTGAGATGTTTGAAGAATAGAATTTATCCTTGACAGCCGATGCCAACATTGACTCTGAGTCGGTGCTGGACGTCATGATGCCCAGATCCTCACAAAGCTGTCTCATCGGTGCAGTTTCCGAAGTAGAAGAAGCTGGGATTCCAGAAGAATAGAATTTATCCTTAACAGCCGATGCCAACTTAGAGTCCGAGTCGGTTCTGGACGTCATGATGCCCAGATCCTCACAAAGCTGTTTCATCAGCGCAGTGACAGAAGAGGATGAAGAGGTTGAAATGTTTGAAGAATAGAATTTATCCTTAACAGCTGACAGTAACTGTGACTCCGAGTCAGCATCCGATACTACGATGCTGAGATCGTCACAGAGATCTCTCAACGGAGTTGTCGTCTTTGGAACAGAAGTAGAGATGCTCGAGGAATAGAACTTATCCTTAATGACTGATAACAATGTTGATTGTTGATCACTGCTTGCTACCAGGATTCCTAAATCTTCACAAAGTTGATGTAACGGAGAGACGTCAGAAACAGAACTCGACGAATTCGGAGAGTAAAATTTATCCTTAATGGCTGACACGATTGCTGTCTCAGATTCAGTATTAGATATTAAAATGCCTAAGTCTTCACAAAGTTGATGTAACGGTGCGGCAGACGACATAGGATTTGATACGTCTGAATAGAATTTATCCTTAATAGCTGATGTCAGTTTGTCTTGTGAATCAGAAGTACTACACATGATACCGAGATCCTCACAGAGCTGATGCAAGTGAGCCCCTGATGATAATAATTTATCTTTTATTGCACTGTCAGACTCATCAATCCCGAGATCAACACAAACTTCTTTTAGAACTGTTGAAGGAGTCTTGTTTGAGTGTTCCTTAATCAGTTTAATAAGAGATTGTTGATTGTAGTCTTGTGGTGTAATGATGTTAAGGTCTTCACAGATTTCTAAGAGAGGATTGGTTGTTGGTTCTTCTGAATTTAGTTCATCTCTGAGATCTTTATTGTCTTGACTGAGTGACGATATTTTCATATTCAAAACAGCGATGTCGTGTTTGGAATGTTCAGCAACCTTTTCGGTTAACACCTCGTTCTCTGATTGCAATTCTTTAATCTGCTCGCTGAGAGTCTGTAGTTGAGTTCTCAAATCAGTACATTCTGTTGTGAGTAATTCTCTCTCCGATTTCAATTTCTCTTCTGTTGTTGTTGCCTCCTCGCGTAGTGTTGACATTTCGTTCTCCAACTGCGTGTGAGCAGTGCGATATTTCTCGCCTTCGTTGCTTTTTTCAAGCAGCTGTTTTTTGTCTTCACGAAGAACTTTTACTTCCCGTTCTAATTTTTCTCCTTCAGTGTTCTTAGCGAGTAATCTCTTTTTGTCTTCACGAAGTGACTTCAGTTCAGATTCTGACGTATCGAGTTCCGTCTTTAGCCTTTCGGTGTCTGCTGCTCGTTTTAGGAGTCGTTTTTTGTCTTCGCGAAGATCTTTGAGACTCTGATCCTGATGCTGCTTTTCTAATTTGAGTTTCTCTGTTTCAGCGTGTCTTGTGATGAGACGTTTTTTATCATCGCGAAGATCAGAACATTCTTTTTTGAGGAGAGCTACTGTTGATTCCTTCTCATTGTGATGGTCAGAAAGTCTTTTGTGTTCTTCACGTAATGTGAGTAGAGCTTTTGTTAGGTCTGTCGTCTTTACGAGTAATCTCTTTTTGTCGTCTCGTAATTCGTCGGATTCTCTTTTGCTTTCTGACATTTTCGATGAAAGCATCTGTTGGTCTCTTCGCAAGGATTCCATTTCCCTGACTCGAATAAGTAGCTGCTGCTTGTCTCTCCTGCCTTCTGCTGATGTGCTTTCACACAATGCGGAGAGGCGTTGTTTATCTTCAGTTAACTGTTGTAGTTGTTTTTCTCTTGTTGAGTCTTGTTCAGTTCTTCTCAAAGTTATTTCTGCTTGTCGCTGTTGATCATCTTTACGAGATCTAAGCTCTGTCTGAAATAGTGAACAACGATCCTTCAGAGTCTTGTTGTCGGTTGTTAAAGAAAAAATTTCTGACTTTGCGTCGCGAAGGTTTTGCTCAAGGGAATCGACACGTGATCGGAGAGCGTCGATGTCTTTTATTTTTGATTGTAAGTTTGAAGTTACTGAATCACAACCGTCTCTGAGGACTACATCTTGACCTTGAAAGGCTGAGAGCTCTGATCGTAGTCGAAGGTGTTGTTGTTGTAATGTCCGTTCCGAGTCTACGGCAGTTTTAAGCGAATTCTCGAGTGTGTTGATTTGACTTTGAAAATCTTTATTTTGATTAGTAAGGTTTTGAGAATTAGAAACCTGGTGTTGAAGTTGTTGTCGTTTTTCATTCGATTCATTCAACCGACGTTGGTATTCCTTGATATCCGCCAACAGTTGATTTACTGTTTCTTTATCTGAGTTTTGAAGACGAGTTGCTTCAAGTCTGCTTTCAGTTAATTTTAACTGCGACACCAGTCTGTTGTTTTCATGTCTAATAGAATCAAGTTGATCAGATCTCTTAGTCAAAACTCGTAAGTCAGATTCAAGTTGTTTATTAGTAACTTCTAATGATGTGACTGCTGTACTGTTTACAGCTTCAGATCTCATACTGCGAAGGGCGTCAGTTAGTTGGTCCAGCTGTTCTGTCTCTGCTGCGCAATTTACATTCCTCGCTTCTTCTAAGGATTGTATTTCACCTTTGAGTTCAGTTAGTTGAGTCTTGTAGTTGATTCTGTTGGTTTCCATCGTGTTCTCAAATAATATTGTTTTTGAATTTATCATATCTTCAGCATGGAATAAAAACTCATCTGTTGTCCTCTCAAATGTAGAACAGATATTTTGAATAATCCCATCTCGTTCATTCTTAACTGTCGCCAAGTCTTCTAATATTGCTTTTCCCAAACTGATAGAATAGAGGACGTCTTGCTCACGTTTTGATATTTTCTGTCTAAGAGATTCCATTGTGTCGTTGTTTGAAGGTTTTGCGGTTGATGTCTCAGATGCTTCGCTATCAGCTCGTAGTGACTGTAGTTTTTGTTCATAATTTGAGGCTCTGCTAGGTGATGCAGTTCTTTCTCTTACCTCATCAAGAGTATAGCCATATCGACCAGTAACAGGAACTGGTGTTGACTTCATGATTGGGCTCCCTGGAGGGGTCAAACTTCGAACTACTCCTCTCACCCGATTAGGAGTTTGGTACGTCATCATTCTGCCATCACCACCTCTTACGGTTGTTTTTGTTGTGATGGATACTCTCGGTCTTTGATTTGGTGTTTGATAACCGACTGGTGTGAAAGTCGAATCCTCAACAACTTCAAAATCTCGCTCTCCATACCCACCCGACATCAGCCAGATGGCCCCTGAGAAGGAAAAAGTAATCAGCGATTAGATCTACTCAAAGGAATTCACTGATCTACTGTTGACACCACGAGCAAGAACCCTATCACTTCGGGATAGAAATAAGTGACTAGATAATAACAAAAAGAACAAGTGAACGAGATGTCAATTTACAGTTTCTCAAATTGCCGTACAACAGAGCACAGAGTTAGATTGGATAAATAAAAAAAATATAAATCGTCTTTTAGCTTTCACATAGTGAATCGAAGTAGACATAACAATAAATAAGTGTTGATAGGCTGTATATTCAATATAAAGAACATTGTGTGTGTATTTTTTTTTTTTTTTTTTTTTTTCGTGCTAGAATTTATGTGCAAAAAAAAAAAAAAAATGGAACAATCTCACCAGAGAGTATCAGCAAATGAACGAGGTTTCGGCTTCTCAGGAAGTTCGATTGAGAGTTGGTCAATCTTGTCTAAATCCCAATCTATTTTCATCAGTTCTTCACAGAGTTTATTTTGAGCTGCTTTCGCTAATATTATCCAATAAGCAGGAGTGTGAGCACCATCATTAACTCTGTGAAGCAACCCTTTCTCATCACCTAATTCTGATTGTAAGGCAGCATAGTAAGGAAGCCATCTGCATAAAGATCGAACCTTATCCCCGGTAGGTGTGCTCGGAAATGGACACCATTTTATCATTTCCTCTTCAACACGTCTTTTAAATGTGTGAGGAAGTTCTCCTTCAGAATCTAAAATACAATTAATAGACTTGTTGCGAAAACAATGAACGTAAACTTTTGGAGATAACTTCTCAAGACAAAGTGGTCTGAGTACTTGAGTGACCATTTGATACGGCCAACATTTATATTTTATGGAGGGTAGTTCAGTACCTTTATTGCTGTACCTTCTAACCACGAAGCCTTCTATTATATCCGTATCAATCAACTCTCTGTGAATTTCAGCACCGTCCCATGATATTCCCAACTTCTTACACAAGCTTGTTAGCAATGGCAGTGTGAGGACATTTCGAAAGGTGTCAATTTCTTTTAAAAAACTTCGTATCAGATCACTATCAGTAAGTTGGATCGGAGAATCTGTCGGCAATCCAACAGCAACACAAACTTTTTGAAGTTCAGTTGGTGAGAGATAAGATGGTTTTCCGTTTTCATCATTCGTCGACATAGAAATAACAATAAACCCACTTTTCTTATATCCATAACCGTGACAGGCATTGTCTGTACTAAAATTTTCAGTCCCGATGCTGGTGACTCCAATGTCAATTAGTTTTGTTACAACTTCTTTAGTCAAATATGGAGACAGTAGCCTACCTGCATCTCTCGTGAATGAAAAAGGAACAACACCTTCCTCTGACGAGTATAGTGTTGTTGTAGTACAGTTTTTGCTTGAAGCTGTGTAGGAGGGTTGTTTTGTTATTGGGTCAATAAATAATGTGATGATTCCGAGAGAGCCGCTGTACTTAACGAAGAATGATATAAAGCTGGTTAGGTCATCAGTTAGTCTCGTTGAACTTGGATTGCGTGAATCATTCGAAAATTTTGGATAAAAAGTTCCAGAACCAATTATTTTATCTACCGCTCTATCAATCACAATCATGAATCCTCTGGGAAACCCCATCTCTCCTCCAAGTCTAATCAGCGTCAGGTCACTCTCAGCGCTTATGTTCACAACCATTAAGTTGCCTTCTTTGTTAGTGCAATATTTTAATTTTAATTTATATTTTCTCATCATTTCTTGTTTAATCACACGTCCTAGTTCCCTCCACCATTCTCTCTCTTCGTGGTTTAAAATTTTCATGAAGTAGCTTGAGAAATCTTTTACTTTAACATCGTCAGTGAAGGGAATGTATGACATATTTCTGTTGTTGAGTTTGCGAAAATATACAACAGGAGTGGGAGGGAAAAACAACCTTTACAGAGAAAAGTAGAAATTATGTCACATGCGACTCAAGATTTTAACATGTCAATATCTTCTTCTTCTTTTTTTTTTTTTTCCCCATTGTTTTTTTTTTTCGTAGTCAAATCATACTGTCGACCCTTCCGAGGTAGAAGAATAGAAAAGTAATGGTCGTTTTTCGTTTTGTGTGACGAGTATAAGTTACCCTTTCAAAGAATCTTTTTTTTATCACGTAAGGTTGGTCGCGATGCAGAGAAGAGCATTGGCAGCGGACATCACCATTTTTGAACTTGATTCGGGTTCCTCAGTAATTTAAAAAAAAAAAAAAAAAATACTCTCAATCCACATAGAAGGCGGTATCGCGGCGTGTCAATTCTGGAGAAAGAGAACAAGGAAAAAAAATAAACAGAACAGAACCCACGAGTAACAACCGACAACAGAGTATTGTAGTAATCGCTTTCAGTCTCTACCATAGCTGAAGTTTCGCATGGTATTAAATTAAGAAGTGTTTTTGTTTTAGACTCCTAATTCAATTCAAAATGACTTGCGAGTAGAACATCGGCCATCGGATTTAACCAACAGCAGAGGCAAGAAATAGATCACTTTTTTTTTTTCAGTATTTTTTTGCTATAGTAGTATTTGAGAGTAATAGAGAATAGAAAACGAAAAAAAAAAAAAAATACAATGGAGATCGTTCCTTGATGACTTTCAAATTTTTTTTTTTTTTTTTGGAACAATAACAAAGAAACGCTTTAACAATGAATCAAAAAAACGAGGATAGGACAGAAGACAGCACTAAGAGACAGCTACTTGCTTTTTTCTCTTTTTCTTAAAAAAAACAGATCTTCTCAATCCAATCAAACTCTATTCCTTCTTAATGTGTCTTTTAACTCTGCTAAAAGCAGACATATTTGATTGCATTATAAAGTCGTAGATGGTTCCAGGCCATGATTTTGTTTGAGGTAAATCGTCATAAAACTCAGGAGCTATTTCCTTAACCTTTGGAAGACGTGACCACGGAATGTTCGGAAAATCGTGATGCTCATTGTGATACCCAACGTTGAAAGCAAGATAGTTAAGAGGACCGTAGTAGGAATAGGTTTCAGCTCCTTCAACAAATTCATAATGCTCTGACAAGAAATGACCACTGACAGGATGAAGACAACCAGCAAAAAACGTAGAAATTACCAAATAAACCCACGGTACTAATGATTGTGTGCATTCATACAGCGCAACCATTGATGTGATTTGAACAAACCAAGAGACTGCAGTCCAAGTGCTGATCTTTGGACTTTTTACAAGCATTGGTCTGAGAGCGTAGAACAAAATTTGTCCAACACAAAATAAAAATTTCATAAATTTCCCTTGAACTAGTTTACCTTCAATTGCTGTTGGAAGGTCAGTGTCGATTCCATCAGTTCCCTGTAGCTTATGGTGGTCCATGTGATATCCATGGAATGTACTGCAGTATGGAACACCAATTGGAATATTAGCAAAACACGCAAGAAGATTGTTAGGCCAAATTCCCTTAAACGCTAACATATGTACTATCTCATGAATAGCTAAGAACAACGCGTGGTTAATTGTTCCACCAACAACATAAGCAATTGCCAACCATGGTCCCCATCCCCAATTCACAGTCGACACAGCAACACAAACTTGAATCGCTACTAAAACCATGCAAATTGGAGCAGTTCTCCATTCAGGTCTCATGAGGGCTTGCATTTCTTTTCCGTGAGCTTTTAAAATTTCTACTCTTCTTGTTTTATGAGGTTCATCACTTCCGACCCAACTAAAGTCTTGACGTGGAGACATCTTCACTAGGTTTCTGTTGTAAGAAAAAATTATAAAAAAAATTATTTTTTGCACCAATAAAGTCTCAATAACGAAACGTTTGCTTTTCATACAAAAGAAGGAACAAGAATGCCTAACAACACAAAGAGAGCTTCAACGACTGATAGACAGGTATTGGTTTTTTTTTTTGCTTCTAGACTAAGAGAAACTTGGCAACCACGAAAAAAAAAAAAGGTAAAAACGAAATATCAACATGTACAAAACTGGTGCGAAAAGTGTTTCGCAAATTATTACTTTCGATTAATCAACTGTAAGTGAGTCCACGACCTATCGTGAAAACCAGGGAACGGATTGTAACTCGCCCAATGCCAAGCTGAACTGTCATTGGCACCAGGGGTTCGAAGTACAACACCATTTGTTAGTGCAATTGGTTCTCCATTTTCAAATATTAAATGAGGACGTTCTCTTTTAGCAATCGGGTATTTTCTGATACTGCCATCAGACTCTAAGTAATCAACATATGTACCAGTGTAAGCAGCTGTCTCTGATACGAACCAATCAAATCCATCAACTGAGAACGCATGACCCCCAGCAATTGATAAGTTACTGTAAGGAGAAGCGTGAAACAAACAATGCCAATGACCGTTTGTATCCGTCCATATGAATGGGTCTTCACCTCCACCACAAGCACCAGTTGTAACATTCTCATATGGTCCTTGCCAGTTATCTGCTTTCACCAGTAGCATGTTATCGTTGTTAAAAACTACATAAACTGTTCCGTTAGGGTGTACCCACGGTGCGGGATTATTGCCTCCTGTGATTGGAATGTCAACGTTAGCAAGTTTCCAGGGACCTGAGGGATGGGTTGCGTAGTGCAAATAAAAAGTATTTAAATCATCATTTACTTCACTGCTAATATTACAATTACACGGAGGTGCGCATCTTTGGAATCCACAAGGAGAAGCACCATTTTCACAGCAAAGAGCATCTCCATTGCAAGTTTCAAATCCGTGAACGTTGGTTCCATTACCAATGTGATACATTAAGAGAGTTCCGTCTTTTGCGACTGCCATTGAAGGGTTGTGACTCCAGACTCCGACAGGTGTGTCTTTTATTTCATACGTTCCATCAATCGTATCTGAGACAGCATGAACAATCGCACTATTCCTTCTCCAACTAGTAATACCACACGACTTATCAAGGTAGGCAGCGTACATGTGATACTTTCCAGAGTTATCCTTTATTACACTACCTCCCCAGGTAGAGTTCACCTTCAACTTGATTCCTGCCTTGTCTGTTGTAGGCAGTAATGCTACTTCAGAACAATTTAAACCTTTCCATGCTGCTTCGCATACGCACTTCCCAGAGATACATTTTCCATTTAACTGACAGCTTAAGTCGTTAGAGCACTCCCAGGCAGTGACTGCAGTGGCGAGGAGAAACAAAGCTGCTACTCGATTCATTTTTGTGTATTCTGAGAAATTCAATTAATATTTAGTACAGCTAGTTATTGTTCTCGATCTTTGCTTATTAGGATTTCTATAACTACGTAAGTAGGCTGAGATAATCATATTCGTTAATCGTTTATATAAAGGGAGGGAGTTGTCTTCTTTCACTGCAACAAAGCCAAGCAGTTATTGTTATATAACTGATTATCAATTGAATCATACCGTGTTGATATTTTTGCATGCCATTCATCAACTTCATTAAGGAGCGCATTGTAAGATGGCAATGCCGAGTTCGATTCCCGCTGCAACTCTTTTTGCTCCAGAAACAGATCAGATAGAGTTTTATTGCGAGTTTCTGAATCCATCTTTGTTCCTCTTCTTCGACTTCTTGAAGATAAGATTAGTGAGTCTGGGGTTCGCAAAGACGCTGATCGCAACCATTGGTCACAAACAAAATTGCGACTAAAAGTAGCTTTTGTACTGACAGAACTTTCTTCGCAATATTCCCTCATGGTGGAGTGAGAGTCTATGATTTCGTTTAATTCATTGTTTGAGTTGCGCATTATTTTTACGTCTGTTTCCTTTCTTTTTAGGTACTCATTATACACTCCTCGTTCACTACAGATTTTACTGATTGGGCTCATCAAAGCCTTAGAATAGTATCTCTCATGGTTCAGTGAATGTGGTTCCGTTTCCAACAACAATCCACCTCCATGCATTAGTCACCTGTCGTACAAAAATAACATAAAAAGCAATCCACACTAACAAACAAAAAGTAACACATCAAGCCACAATGGCGCTGAGGACAGGAGTGATGTAAATTAGGAAAACATGGTGCAAGAACCACCCGTCTTTTAATTTTTTTTTTTTTTTTTTCTTTCTTTTTTTTTTTTGATTAAAACACATAACTCAGGTAATTGCATACTTCTTTTCCTTTGAAGCAAAAGAGTCTTTTTCACTTTTCTAAAAAAAAAATTTTCCACTATCCAGCATGGAGAAAAGACAACAGTCGTTTGCTCCGTAATGGCAATGCCTATTTAGGCAAAATTTCAACTACAGTATGAACAGTTTGAGATAACTGTTGCAGAGTAAAAAAGCAATACTAAGCTAATTAATAATTTTTATGTTTCCCAATTCGTTCTAATTACCGGAAGAAGAATAAATAATAATAATTTTGATTTTCCCGAGCGGGATACCTGAGGGGAACAGGTAGTCACGGAAACAGAAAAAAGAAAGGAAAAAATTCAACAGATTTCGTAAAAAAGAGGTAAGAGCCTTTGTGTTTTCCCTTTTTTTTTTTAAAAAATAAGACAGTTCTACCACACACAGTATTCCCGTGCTACTGCTTTATTATTATTACTATTATTATTTTTTTTTTAATGCGCCTATCAGAAAACGCCTATAAGCCCTTCGTGACTTTTGTACAAGTTCCGAGAAGGAAAACGCTATTTTAAGAGAACGAGTAGCGGGAAAAATATGGGAAAATTGGAACTATGTTCCTCCCCAAAAGCTCAAGAGGCAGATCAATACTTGGAAAGAGAAATGTAAAAAAGAAAAATTACCAAAACCTGAAAAAGTAAAAAAAAAAAAAAAAAAAAAAAAAAACTGAGGGGCAGGGAATAGACTTTTTTTAAATATCAACAAAAAAAAAATACAACGCCAACAACAGTGATTCAACACTTTGTTGCTTTGATTTTAATTTCATAACGAAACCAACGGGATGGGTAAGTACAAGCTAATAAGATGGATTGCAAGGTTAGAAACAAAGGAATACAAAAATTCACCTTCCTAAAAGCTAGCTGGTGAGCAAACAACTAAAGTGGTCTGCCGTACCTTTTTTTTTTTTTTTTACTTATTTTGGTAAACAACAACAACAACAACAACAACAAAAAAAAAAAAAAAAAAAAAAAAAAAAAAAAAAAGAGAGAAAATAGAGAAAAGAGAGAAAAAGCGATTCCAGCGCCCATATTATTACCAGATGCTATCTCCACATTTATTTGAACTTTCCTCAAAGTAAAGGATTCTCACCAAAAATCACTCTTATATGAACATAATCAAAAGTATCAAAAAATAAACAACTCAACGATCATCCTTTTACTGTTAAGAAAAAGTCAATCGTCGATTTAAAAAGAGTTTTTCTAATTCCGTTGGAATTGCTATTTTTAGCAACCTTTCACATAAGTCACTAAAACGTAATTAAGAATTGAGAGAGAAATAACAAAAAGAGAGAATAGCAGCAGAATTCCAGAACAAAAAAAAAAGGCACACACAACACTCACCACTAATATCTTCTTTTTTTTTTTTTTTTTTTTTTTTCCCCCCTCCCCTTCTTTTTTTTTCTTTTTCCAAGTCTCAATTTTTTCAGTTTAAAATCTACAACAGAAAACATATGAGATTATTTAGATCAAAAAAAAAAAAAGTCGGTTATGAAAATTTAAAAAAAATAAAAATAAAAAAAAAGGGAAATTTGAGAATTTCAAATGTAAGAATAGTGATTGACATTTTTTTTTTGTAATTAAAAAGAAGGGAAAACCTTAATTTCAAAACTGAAAACGAAAATTCTCTCTCTCTCTCTCTTTTTTTTTTGTTTCTTCTTTCCTTTCCCCTGCTTTCCTTACTTCACTTATTCGACAAGAAATCAGTCGTTGCAGATTCCTCAAATCAGTGAGGCAAACATTAAAATGAATTTAGCCGTTGCACTTAATCATAAAATAAAAGGCAAAAGGATTTTGTTTATGCACGAAACCGCGAACCGACTTAAACTGATAAAGCTAAAGGAGGCTTACGTGTGCTGCCCAACATTCTTTTTTGTTCTTGTTAAATGCAAAAAAAAAATTCCAACATTGTTTTTTCAATGACTGCTAACTCGACCCCAAAATTTGTCTTCTTGCTGAGAGCCTTCTGTTTTTTTTTTTTTTGTGTTTTTTTTGTGTTTTTTTTTTTTTTTTTAATAATAATAATAATAAATCACCATAAAGAATTCTTGTGTAAAGAGAACAAAAAAACAGGACAAGCGTCTCGCAAAGAGCTAATACTGTGGGAGAGCAAATCATTAGTAAAAACATAATCTGGAAGAAGAATAAAAAAAAAAAAAAAATGAAAGAAGGAAATTTCCAAATAATGATTAATGGCACTGCTAACATAAAGAAAAGGTGAAATGGGAAACACTAATTTTTCTCAAGTTTTGTTAATAATGACAATAATGTGTTTTATATTAAGAATTGAGAAACAAAAATAAAATAAAAGAGACTCAGCTACTTAGTCTCCATGTATATTCCCCCCCCCCCACCCCCATTTAAAAAAAATATAAAAAAACGACTGCGAGAGAGGGGAGAAGAACGGGTATACTAACCCCACGTTTATTTTTTTCTCTTCAAAAAGAATTTTTTTTTTTTTTTACCCTCATTCATTGCTAACTCATACCGGAGATAAAAAGCTTAAAAAATAAAAGATCTGCAAAATAACAAGACGGGCCACCAGAGATGTGTAAGTATTTTTTAAAAAAAAAAAAAGAGAGATACAAAAAAATAAGAAGTGATCTCTGTGTCCGTCTACCAATTTTGAAGTCCCTTTTTTATTTTTTTAAGCAAACCTCGTGTTTACAATGCGAGATGAGGGTAAAAAAAAAAAATTAGTTTTTTTTTTTTTTTTTTTTTTTCGTTCCCCCCTGATATATATAATTATATCCCCGCAGTACGCATAAGACGACATCCTCACACAATACGACCTGAAAACATGGCAACTAGATGCTGACCAGTACGTTTTTTTGTTTTTTTTGTTTTTTTCCTCTCGTTCTTGATGTTAAGGATGAAACCCTCATTCAGGTATAAAAAGTGATTATTATTTTATATTTTTTTTGACCTTGGTGTTACAGCCGCAGTACAAAGAAAACTGTACAAGGGAGCGGAAGAAGATATTTTTCATTTTCTTTTTGACAGATTCAGAGAAAAACGTTTTTTTTTTTTATTATTCTTTTTTTTTTTTAATTATATTTATTATTCAAAAAAAAGGGGAAAGTGAGTGAGGGGTAGAGAAGAACACCAAGCAAAAACGACTTGTGTTTTTTTTTTTTTTTTTTTTTTAAAAGGGAGAGTCGCAAAATACAAAAAAAAAAAAAAAAGACATAAAATATATTGTCAATGCAGAGTAATTAAATAAAGAACTCTATCAAGCAGTGACAAACAGAAGCAGCGATTCATTATCAGAAATTTTAAGGGGAAACAAGAAAACCGACTGGTCTCTTCATTCTGATAATGGCTTTTTTTTCAAACACCAACCTTGTAAGCATTCATTAAGCCCAAAATGAAAAAGAGAAAAAAAAATTAATGTTCAGTTAGGTTTCCCAACCAAACAATTAGATTAAAACGTGTGGTAGGAAAGGAGGATAAAAGGGGGGCAATCTTTGTACAATATAACGAATTGCAAAGGAGCTTTTTTTTTTTTTTTTTTTGAAATATTTTAAAAAAAAAAAAAAAAAAAAAAAAAAAAAGAGAAAACGCGACAAACAGCCTACTATTTATAGGCTGTTCTCACCCCAAGAATCGCTTTTAGGAAGGTTCTTTTATTTTAATGGTTCACGACTTATCCTCCTTATAACGTATCATCTTCTGGAGAGCACGGGATCGCCTGAATGATCAACGTACAAAGGAAGAATCAGAAACAAGAACAAGAATAAAAAGAATACAAAATGAGACTTATTAAAACTGTATCAAAAGTACTAGCAAAGCAGCAAGTTTACAAAAGGAAAAAACAGAAAAAAGAATTCATTTTTTTTAATATTTTTCTTATCTCTTTTGTCAAGTCAGTTCTCTTTTTTATTTTTATTTTTATTTTTTTTTTTCAGACTCAAAACGCAGTGTATTTTTTGGGGTACCCCATACATCTCCCAAGGTCATAGTGTTTTTTTTTTTTTCTTCCAAAAAAAATTTTCCCACATAACCCCAAGGTCATTCAGCTAAGCTCCGTTCATACAGGTTGCGCTCCTAAGTCCAAACTACATCACTGTCCAGGGGACAAAATCTCCATAGAAACACCGCTCAAACGTCAGAATCAGAGAAGAGGAAAAAAAAAAGAAGGGAAAAAACAAAATGAAGAGGCTTATGTGTTCAAAGGAACTGAAAATACACAATAAAAAACTACAAACACACAACGCCTTTTAAGTCGAAGCCTTGGGTAGTAAGGAAGGTAGAAGCCGACTAGATGGCAAAGGTTTGGTTTTTTTTTTTTTTTTTTTTTTTCCTTTTGAAAATTTTATTTGTATCATCGGATTTGTTAAAAACAATTTTTGACTTGGGTAGGAAACAGAGCATCAACTCCAAACAGTTTAAGCAGACATTTATTGTGCCGCATCACATTGGTGTACTACGCAGACAACCAGTAACCAGAATTAACCCAACGGGTTGTTCTTTATTATTCTTTTTTCCCCCCAAACATTAAAGCAACCAGCGACGATGGTGTTTTTTTTTGTGTGGAGTTTCAGTCACAAAAAAAAACTCAAAACTGCGAACCAATTATCACATCTTATATCTCCACAGAGAATAAAGTAAACAGCAAAAGCACGTTTACAAAAAAAATCACAGAAATACGACTAAATATAAGAAAAGGATGCCACACTAAATATTATTTAAGAACTCAAAAGACTTTTCTGAAGCAGCCTTAGGGATGGTAATAACAACAGAGCATCCTGTCCCATAATCGTTGTCAATTCGAATGTCACCGCCAAGGTATTTTGTGTAGACTAGACTACGAGGGAGGCCGAATCCCCATCCGGCTAAACCTGAACCAGATTCAGCTTCGACACCACCAAGACCATTTGGACCTTCACCAGCTGTTGTGTATCCGAATCTCCAAACATTGTGAAGTACATTTTGATCCATACCACCTCCGAGATCTCTCACTCTAATCTCAACCTCATCATCACATGAGTTAACCGTTACTGATACTGGAGGTAGGTTTCCACCACCACCTTCTTCTTGATATTTTCTAACTGTAGCATGCGCTGAATTCTTCATCACTTCCGTGATTACATATCTAAAATGAGCTTCGATATACTCCATCGTTCCTTGTAAGTCACCTTGAACTTCAATACGAGGAGATTTACCCATTTGCTGAACACAAACAGTCTGAGTCCTAAAAGCACAATCTCGAGCCACTGCTACAGGACGAAGTCTGGTATCAAAGGCACCAACATGATGTTTACCTCGTTGAGAACTACTAAGTTGCATATGGTGTTGAATGAGAACCACCCAAGACACTGAATTCAGTAGGAGTCCTCCTACGAAGTGGTCGAAGAAGCTGTTTTTTTTGTGATTTTGTGAGTTAATGATCGTATGGAGTAGCAAAAAAATAATTATTTAAAAAAAAAAAAAAAAAAAAAGACATACGCAGGGTCGATGAGCGTCATACCGCGAGCCTTACCAACCATCTCTCGGAGGTGCATAAGGGCATCGCCATTTCCGAGAAGACCGTTTTTAGTCAGCTCCCGAAGCAAAGATACGAATCGAAGCTCGTCAGCTGTTGTAGTGATAGAACCATGAACCTTATCAAAGTTGTGTAACATGTCGAGGGTGCATATTAACTGAGCTGCTAGCTCTCTAACATTTTCATGTTCTTGAACCGGATCAGGAAGTACCATAAACCCTCTCAGACACTTCGCTATTCTCACTGTCAACGCTTTGTGTAGGTGAGACGCATTTCCAATCAAACCACTTTCATCACCTCCCCTGGCTACTTCTCCATCTCTTAGAATGTCTTTAAGAGATCTTGCTGCTGGATCACCACTTGCGTATTCCATAATCATATCTTGTCTCTTATTCCACATATCTTTAAAAGACGCGTCGTATTGTCCCTTTATCGTTGTTGAATACCTTCGTAGTGCTGTTCTAAATATTTTCATGATGAGGATGGGTTTTTGTGTGGGAACGGGATACCCCTGTTAAAAAAAGTATATAAAAAATCAGAAGCAAATAAAAAAAAAAAATAATAATAAAAAAAAAACATATCGTTGCAAACACTCAAAACAACAACACTGCTCGCGGGATAGAAATAGGTTGCTAGGAAGTAACGTTAACCTTCACTGCGCAATAAAATAGTTAGGCTGTGCATCCAGGTGTTCCTTTAGGTGCTGTTTCAGTCGGGGGAGGAGTTCTTTTTGTAATACCAAGTCGGGTTAGGACTGCTGGAGGCATTGCAAAAATTGGTTCTATCTCATTAAGGATAACCTCTGAATACCCAAGGAGGGATAAGCCAGCAATACCAAAGAAGGTGTGGAATACATCAGCGAGGTTTCCAGGCTTGTCACCAATCCCACCTGGTGGATCTTGACAACGAAGAATGAATTTAATTAATGATGATTTATCTATCCAGTTGAGTCTACCAAGCATCGCCATGGCGGATATGACCCACCAGCTGTAGCAAACATCAGATTTTTTTTCTGGACGGCCGTTGAGACCGCCGTCAGGGACCTGACGTTCAGCTAACCACCATCCTAGTTTGTCTTGATCGATTTCATTAAGCCGATCAGCTATGGCAAGAGTTCCAACACAGCAGAATATATATGCAGCATGACTCTCGTGTCCTGGTGCAACTCCGAACCCTCCATCCCAGTTGCATGAACGTAGAACATATTGAACAGTGGATTCAACGTCAATGCTGTCGAGTTTCCCCAATAGAGTCAAACAGTTAAAGGCACAGTAGGTAAACCGGTGATCAATCTCACCCCATTTATCTCCTTGAATGCTACCATCTTTATTTTGAAGTGATTTAATGTAGCGAACAACACCATCGGTGTCAATTTGATCCAACTTGTCAAACAGCGCCATAATCTGAACAGCTGATAATGTATATAAGATGTGAGGATCGTGACCAACGTTTCCTCCAAACCCACCACTCTCAGTATCTTGACATTTCTTTACGTGTGCTACGATCGTTTCTTGGTTCATCATGCTCTCTTTTCCTAATAAAAACATTGCACTCAATCCCCAATAAGCTCCACTTACTCTTATGTGTTCAGTGACCCAATATTCAAAGGTGTCTGTCTGTCTGTCTAATGCTTCGATATACGTTGCAGTGTCATCGACGTTTAGCTTCGTTGCTTCACTCATAGTAAATTAGTATCGCTGTGAAAGTAAGGAGTTCAGAGGGTGAAATTTTGACAGTATGTTATTAAAGAGGCTTTTATTAGGTGCTAGCCATCATCTTATTTTTTTTTCCCTGTCCAATATAACCTTTTAACCATGTTTAAGAATAATTGTTGTCCCTGCCCAAAAAAGAACAATAAAATACTCACTTGAGGGTGGCATTTCTATAATCAAACTACTAAAGTATCGATGCATTGCTTACTAATTAGCTCTTGCCGTGCTGCGTACGATGTCTCTGTCTGATACAAGTTTCAGATTCCACAATGAGGTGGAAACCTCAGATGGTGATGTTACTAATTAATTGAAAAAAAAAAACTATTTCTTTCGTCTCTTTGTATCACCACCTCTAGTAACAGCAAGTGCTGGTTGATTTGTCTGAGGGACTGAGTAATCATTCATAGTGCAGTCTTGACCGCTTTCATTGTCTAAGTCGATATCCGTTTCAAGAACAGGTTCATGAAGTACCCACTCGCTGCGTACGTTTACTTTTCGTCGCTCTTCACTTATCATATTAGGATTGTGTTTTTTTTTTTTTTTTTTTTTAAAATTTAAATTCTCTTTTTTATATATAAAAAAAAATATATAACATAACCAATAGAAAGGATCGTTACTACTTTGTTCGCAATTTGAAAGTCTTGTCTTATATCCTGATTGAAGGGAAGGAAAGAAAAACAAAAAAAAATGAATAATTTGATTCTTTCCATCAGAAATATAACTTGCGTTGTCTGTCTTGTGTGAGTCAAAAGAGAAGTATCTCACAGGTAAGTATAACTACTGTGTCGCTTCATGATGTGATTTTTTTCATGCTTGTGAAAACGAAGGCTCTACTTTCCTACGAGATAGCTCACCGTTATCGGAGTAGAAGGAATCCCATGGGAGGATTTTCTGATTTTTTCCAGCTTTTTTGTAAAATTTACTCCATGCTTCCTGCTGAACACCCCGGGAATCATCTGGCTTTGCTTCGGAGGAAACAATATCGTTCATAACGTTGTCTTCTGGTTCCAATTCACCAACAATGTTGGTGAACGAAAATTTCTTATTGATAACGGTACCAAGTTCAGGGATGTGAGCAAATGCAGATATAATATTTTGCAGTTTGGTAAGTCCTAACTTACGATGTGCAGAAACTAGTAGGACACCTTGAAATCCTTGTGTGTTTCCATACTCTGCTTCCAATCTAGTGACAAGTTTCATTAATCTTGCTCTTGGAGTCGCATCGGTCATGGTGATGGCTATTGAAAATGGAACGTTATATTCACTTAACATATTTAGGAGTTTAAAATCGGTGTCATTCATTTGTCTTAAAGGTCGAATGCAATATATACACAGACGGAGTTTCTTTTTGTCAGACTTTGAAAAAGAACACCTGCTCTTTAAGTAACCCGTTGTCTGCGATAGTATATCTTGCTTAGCTGTACCTGATCTTAAAACATTAGTGTATCCGGGAACATCCACGAGAACGATGTTTCCGGCAGTCGATCCTAGTTTTAAAAAAGCTGTTTGAGAAGCACTTCTTCTTGAATCGTTCCTTTCATATCCATCTAATTTCATAGGTAATAGCACTCTATTCATTAGGGTGTTTATTAAGGTACTTTTTCCACTTAATTCTTCACCTAAAAAAACTACTTCGGGAAGGTCTGGTCTCGGGAACTCAGCAGGATTAAAACAGATGTCGGTAACCTCACATGTCGATTTCTTACCAAATATGTATCGTGATCTCTGGGAACCCCATGTGACTGGAGCAACTTTCCAGTTGAGAACTGGGAATGTATGAACATGAGTGTGATAAAACATTTTATTTCCGTCATCATATCTGGAGTAACCGTGTAAGTCATCAGTTACTTTTTTCTTTGCCACTCTTGAACGAAAAGTCTTTGAAACTCTATAGTTGAAATCGTGTGAAAAATTCCCAACTTCCTTCCTAACTCTTTTTTCTTGACTTAAATTTTTAATATTTTCAAATTTTAAATATCCCTCAATGATCTCACCAGGAGGCTTCTCCTCCTCTGGAGCCTCAGGATTATGATACAGATCAATCAGTTCCTCTCTTGATAAAGGACCTCTCATGTAGTCCATGGCTTCCCTAAACGACTCTCTTGTCGATCGTCCATTTGCGTGTTTCATTACTCTTTGTGGTTTCATCGGTTTATTCAGTGACCGAAGTTTTCCTATTTCCGTACGATATAACTTGTCTTCTCGAAGTAAATGTTTTCTAAACGGCATTTTCATAAGTCCTCCAGATGACCATCTTCCTGAATGCTTCGCATCAAGGTTTAGTCTGTTGAGAACTACTCTGGTCTTCTCTAACATTGCGTTTGATGTATTCTGTTGGAGGAATGTAATGTGACGAACGGGGAAATGACATGTAATTTTTTTTTTTTTTTTTTCGTGACCTGCCGATAAAAACCTTTTTTATTATCAAACCTGCTAAGAAAATCATTTTTACCATGGGGGGGAAAAAAAAAAAAAAACGAAGGGGGAAAAAATGGTGATATGTCTTCTCCTCTTTTTTGCCACAATTGCACTAGTGGCAGAATGTACCACTTTCAAAAAAAAAAAAAAAACCAAAACACCTGATTATCAACATTGTTGTGAATTATAGAAAAAAGAAAAGGAAAAGAACGTATTCTAGTACTTTTTTTCTTCTTTTTTTTTTTTTTTTTTTTTTTCGTTTCTTTGCCTTTGCCTATTCCATTCCCAACTCAATACCGCTTAACAACTATAGCAATACGTTTGTAGTTTAGAATGCAAGCAATCTTATTAGGACTTTTTATTAATACCTACCTAGAGAATTAACTGCAGTGAGCGCTGTTTTTGCGCACGGTCCTGGCTCTCCATCTCTCTCTCTTTTTTAATGAAACCAGTGACTTGTTCCTCTATGAAAGAGGCTTGCTCATTAGCTTAACGTTTATTTATTTTTGTTTTTTTTTGTTTTGTTTTTTTTTACCTTCCCTTTCACAGTCCAATCTGGAAAATATAGGAAAGGTCATTGATTTTATTCAGTTTTTTTTACTTTACCTTACTTTACTTTTTTTTTTTTTTTTTTTTTTTTTCTTCCTCAAATTTCCTTCTAATAACATCGGAATGATAACTTTTTTTTATTCTTTAGCTGTTTCATCTTCTTTTTCATTTTTCGTTTTTTTTTTTTTTTTTTTTTTGTTTTTTTTTTTCCCCACTCTCCCCCTTCTCTCTCTCCTTGAGTAAATTTCCCAATAAAATGAATGCAGGTCTGCTACTCAAGAGAAATAGTGAAACTTTTTTTTTTTTTTTTTTTTTTTTTTTCCCCTTCCCACTACAGTGCTTTTTTCGGTTAGTGAAAGGAAAATGATAAGGCGATAACTTAATATAAAAAAGACACGTACCAAAAGATTTAAAAAAATCAGGAGGGAAAATAAAAGGGAAGAGAGAAAGAACTTACACCGCACACTACGCAGTTACTTGCCACGTGCGTGGTGGAAGCTGTTTTTTTTTTTTTTTTTTCTCCCCACAGGAAGTGAACAACAACAAACAAAAAAAAATCACGTACCTCTTTCGGCGTGTCCAGCATCTTATAGACACCGACGGAGTCATTTCCGGCATATATTAAACCCATTTCTTGTGGAACCTGTTGTTGTTGTTTTTTTAATTAAAAATAAAACTCAACAAAGTACGAAATCGATACAGAGAATCAGATACAACATACCCAAACGTCCAGAGGAGAGAATTCGTACGTCTCTTCAAGGATTCCCCAGTGGGAAGCAAGTCTGTCGTGGAATCTCCAGTCTCCAGTAGCGTTGACGTCTCCGACGTAGACTAAGTATTTACCTCCCATTGATTCGTATAGCCGAATGGTGTCGAAAGCCATTTGTGACTCTTCTCCTCTTTGAGAACCGAATGGAGGCCAGCAAAGGAGAAGAACTGTTTCTGACATGTCGCCCAGTTTCTCAAGACTTTCAACTCCTCCAACTTGGACCTTAACATCGAAGTTGATTCTTCCTTCACCATTTTGAATTAACACATCAAACGCCTGCATGTCAAGTTCCCTTCCCATTTCTTTCGCGCTGTGGTATGCTACGTGTTCAACGTATCCAGTTCCACTTCCTACTGATACCATTCTTTTACAATCAGGTTGGTATTTGAATAGGATTTCAAATATCTCGTTAAAGGTGTCTTTATTAATTAAAGACCACGCATATCTACTAGTAGCCCATCGATGTGCTTCATACATAAATGGAATCTGCACAACCATCGGAAGACGCTTGTGATAAGATTTTACTCTACGACGGAATTCAGTGTAGTCCGTGTCACATTCTTCTAGCAACTTGAGTACCATAATTTGAACATGTGGATAAAACAAGAAATTACCGCATTGCAAACAGTATCTGTATGAATATGTCTCTCCTACCTTTGACACCGCTCCATCACCAACACTTTCAGTACCACATAACATACATTTGTAGTAGCCTTTTGTGTGTTGTAATCCCACGTGGATCAGTTCTTGGTTTAATTCCTCCAAAGTCCTGCTAGGAGACTCTCCTTCATGACGAAACTGACAATCAAGTCCAAACGAGCAGAACTTAAATTTCTGATACGTATTGCATGGCTGGTCCGAGGGAGGGGGGTTTTGCATATATTATAATTTAAAATATATATTTGATAAAATCTAAGGGTGGGGAGTGGGGAGGGGATCGGACCTGTGTCGAGAGGAAAGGGATAACAGAATATCACACCAAAAAAAAAAAAAAAAAAAAAAAAACATCAGATGCATTGACACATATTTAACCACTGTGTGAATAAAATAAATAAAACAACAGAATAAAGAACCATCACTCTCATTTCAACCTAACGCATTCTTCCTTCATCTACCTTACTGAGAAGCTGGGTTACGACTGTTTCTAATAACAGGGAAAAGAACAACATTAGCCTAAAGTATTCGACCTGCAGATTTACTTTATATCAGCTCTGCTAGAACCCAATAATTGATATTACGTTGTTGTTTTTTTATTAATCTGAAATGAGGAGTTAGAATAACACAAAAAAAAAAATTGAGATCATTTTTTTGTTTTCCATCTTTAAAAGATGATAATAAAACAAAACGTTAATGGTCATCAGTCAATCAATTTTTATACTGTAACTATAAATATCATGGTGTATAAAAAGTCTCCAAATCTCCAAAAAATGGCCAAATCCAGCATCTTTATTATATCCAAAGTTGTTTTAGTAGAAACATTCACAGAAAACACTTAGCAAAATTCGGATTCCAGAAAAAAAAATTTTTTTTTTGATCTTTTTTTTTGATCTTTTTTTTTGACTTTCTGATACTAAATTATCGACATTTGAACTGGTTAAAGTTCTACAGGCTGGTCCTGTGTACCAAGGCTATTAGGATTAGTCTCGGTCCAGAATCGAAACGATTGTTGCCTCGTCTGTAGAAGTGCATTCACCTCTGCATGCCAACCTGGTGGGGGATTGATAACCATGTCTTGAATGTTGAGGTTGCTACCAGATACATAAGCGTGGTTCATATTTAGAGCCCAGAAAAGGTCATCAACAATAACTAAGGAGTTCCCTTCCCCAATAGTTGTAACAGCCAGTAGCCAGTGTGACCCACCGAGGTATGAGGTGCGGTATTAAGAAACATGAACTCATGTTCACAACTACGGACTTCAGGAGGGCAAGCCAGGTCTAGAGGAAAGCAACCACGGAACCTAATGGGCTCCCTGTTACACATGAACTTGAATATGTAAGAGAGATCACTTTCTGTGAGCAGCGTGTTCGCTGAAGCATTGGTGTAGGGAAAGACTTAACTTCTGTAACAGGGAGCATGTCCCCTGTCATCGAACAGCCCAGTACTACGCTGACCCCGCTTATCATCGGTGAATGATATCGGGACCGACTTGGCTCCTTCGACATCGAAGGTACATCTGCCTGATGAATCCACCCTAGATTATCTCGTCACTGGTTAAGATGGTTGGTCTCTCAGATTTCACCTGCCCTTCAAGTGGTTCTCCCTTCGTCTTCCTCTTTTGTTCCTCAACAAAGAGCTTCATTGCCCTGCCTTAAGCAACTCCTCCCTTGACCACTTCTCATAGCAGCGAGAAGTTGGTTGCTCTTTCACCCGCTGCTCTTGCTTTAGCTCTACCTTGCTCACCGACGTCTTCAGGGGTTCAAAAGGCTCCCGTTTTTTCAAAAATCTGTGCATAGTGTGATTGCCTACAGCAAAATTTCACACTCAAAAAGTAGTCAAAATGTGTACTTTAATACTTTTTTATAAAAATCTACCTAGTTTTTTTTCCGAGAACCCACCATCTTTTTTATATCCAAAGTTGTTATACTGCAACTGGAAATATTACTGCGCGGAAAAAACCGCACTAATTTCCAAATCTGCAAAAAACCGCACTAATTTTTCCACGCAGTAAATATTTCCACCGCACTAATATTTCTGCTCAGAATTGATTTTTTTGCAGCTGCATTTTTCTGCTGGTGCCTTACACAGCAAAAAAAGCAACCAAATTTTGTTCTACCACCAAGTGGAAAAAACCGCACTAATTTTTTCTCAAAAAAACCGCACTAATTTTTCCGCGCAGTAATATTTCCCCGCAGTAATTATTCAGCGCAGTAATATTTCCAGTTGCAGTACTCCAAATCTTTTATACACCATGATATTTATAGTTACAGTAATAATTATTTTGGTTCTCTTCATTGGATTGGATTCTAATAAGGGAAAGTCTTCATCTCTTCATCTCAGAGATTTCATGTCACGTGCGATGGCTGTGAGAAGAAAAAAAGAAAAAGTTTTCTCCAGGGATAGCAAACAAAACCTTGCAATGAATAAAAGTGAAGTTGTAGAAGCACAAGACACACACGCTGATCGCAAACAGCACAATATGAGGTAGCAAGTCAAGAATTAGAGATTGCAGTGTATCGCAGATGACTGACGATGCTTCGATTCCAGAGTCACTCGTGCTGACCGAACGTTAATAAATAACACCAGTAGCGGTAATAACATTAGTATACAAATGACAGAAGCTTACAATCATTATCGCTTGTGTACCTCACTTCCGGTAGCTCTTAGAGCTGAATACAAAGGCTCCCTGCTATCAAACCGTTGTGGGTGGAGCAATTCGATATGACTTCAGCCAAGAACTTGGATTACTGGTCGCAGCATTCCTTGATTTTGGTTTAAAATCACTGCTTCTATTCGAAGAAGAGTTATTAGATGTCTTTCTCGTTGCCCACGTCGATTCATGTGTCTCCCACAGTGGTAACATTTCTTTGTTTCGACGAAGTTCATATTTTTCTTTCGTTGCCTCTTCGTAGACGGTTGCCAGACTAGCATTTGGTTGGAATTTCGGTTGTTGTTCTTTAATAAAGTTCGCAAGTTGATGGCTAGTTTTGACGTCCTCGACGCGAGCTAAACCTCTAAAAAGGTATTCAAGTATTTTATAGTGTGTCAGATGACCGAGAATTTCAATTTCACTGGCGAATCTAATAATCTCGGAAGTAAAATAATCACCGGGGGAACGAACACATCTCGACAAGACTTTAGCCTTAAGTAGATAGCTGTGAACTGTCGGTTTAATGCCTTTTCCATGTTCTGGATTTGTCATTCTCTTCCACACACTACAAAACCCATCATAATCTGCTGCTGTGTAATAAGTTTTTAGAAATGCACCCCAAAACCATTTATTTCGTCTTAGGTTATACTTACTTACTATTGTTAAGTGGATGTTCTCGGCGTTGGTCACATCACCCCTTAGCGAACAAGATTTCAGCATACTGACCATCGTGGCGTCATCCGGTGATAATTTTTGTTTTAAAAGTTTATTAAACCACTCCATAAGTTCGTCATTGGACTCGGCCCTCTGGATGATACCATTATAGACAGCTAGACACATAATATAACTACCCCCTGAAAGGTTTTGTACGTATTTCAAGACTGATTTTATTTCTCTATAGGGTGCTAAAAACAGTAACGTGTTGTATGAAACAAGATCAGGTTCTACATTTTCAATAAGTTTTTTCCAAGTAATTCTGACATCTGCAGCTCCCAAACGACCAGCAGCTGTTAGCAAAATATTAAAACTTTTTATGTCTGGTTTTATCCCGAATGTTGTAGTTCCCCATTCACTCATGTAGAATGCCTGTCTAACCAGATCTTTGATCTTTAAAATATACAATGCTGTGTTTATCGTTTCTATTCCTATGACGTAGCCGTATTTATCCATTTGATGAATAATGTACCTTATTCTTCTGGGTAGATTTTGACATTCTCCAGAGAGTTTCATCGCCCGTAAACGGTCTTGTGATTTGTCAAGTTCTCCTAAAAGTCCCATATTCTTTAGTAATTCAGATCCGCAGAAATCATCTTTTTGATCTTTTCGATGTCTTGTGTTTTTAAAAGTCTGATTAAAAACACTTTCGACTATAGGTTCCTCAATTTCAAGTTTGTTTTTATCAACGTCAGATGAGTTTTGATTCGTGTTGTTGTCTGGAGGATTTCTCAATTCTCCATCTGGTGTAAAAATTTTCATTTCGCTGTTTTCATTTTGATATTCAGGTCTTCCTCTTCTAATGACCATCGATGATGATTTCATTTTCGTCGGTTTTTCAACAGCACCAACCCTACGGGTTGCAGACATGTTTACATTTTGATTTCTGCCCTCCCTCGGATGATCTCGTCGAGGGATAATCGGCTTAGCTGGTCTTTTTTTTAGTCTGATTTCTCTTTCAATCTGACGAATATTTGTATGGGCATTGTTTCCCTTTAAATTATCAAGGATTCCAAATATACATTTTGTAACACGTATCATTCATCAGACTGGTAATAGACTAACATTATAGAATACTTTCGTACATAAATAATAAAATATTTATTTTAACTGACGGCATAGTCGAAATGACAAGAGCTGTCTTCAGGTGATCTAATGTGAGGTTTTCATCACGAAATCTAAAAAACAGAGGGTTATATAATTGAGCCTTTTGATCTTGTTCAGTAATTCCTGAGGGGTGAAGTATAATGGGGGTTATCAGAAAACCCTTTACGAACACACAAAACGTTTTTTTTGTTTTCGCAGTCGCCATTCATAGACGCACCAACCGACGGGAAAATCGGACAATTTCCTTTCTTTCAACCTTACGAGAAAAAACATGTTTGTGTTTCCTGTAAAAGAGATACGTTGGTATTTCAGTGTTGTTTGTTTTCTTTTTTTCTTTCTATCTAATAATCTATTACCCGAAACGACGAGAAGCAATCTTGCTGCTGTCTTCAGGTGGTCTAGTGCGTGGTTTGTATCTCGAAATTTCAAAAACAGATAAAATAATAATATAAAAAGAACATTCACCTCAAGGTGTGCTAAGCCACTTTCATCGCTTTTAAGAATTGTTGAGTAGAGTTACCAGGTTCAGCAATAGTGTCACTGGCTGAGGAAACTGATGAAAGCTGAAAAGGATCGATCGACGTATTCATTCCGTCGGTAATCTCTGCCAGTGGAGGTCGTTCCGTGTAGCTGCCAGTTCCTATGTTTGGACCAGAAAACATTAATGAATTCATACTGATGAATGATGGTTGTTTTTTATTATGTGTGTAACACACTTCATCTTTGATCTTTGACACGCATCTTCTTGTTGGAGTCTCCGGACAGATATCTAAGACTGTTGGAAGGTATTGCATTAGGTGTAATTCACTGTTATCGAGATTTGTACAATTATCATTTTCTTTATTTTGATTTGTTATGTATTTAGCAGCACAGTCTTCGAGACTCTCCATGCGGTGTCTTGATTCCATTAGGGAACTCTTTTCTTTTAATTTTTTTAACTCTCGTTGTTTTCTAGTTGCTTCTCTGACTCTCTGCTGAGTGATTAGACTGAAATATCGTAGCTTAGCTGCTTTGTCATGAAGCTCTTCTTCTATACGTGTTTGCTCCATTTCAGCATTGGTGTAACCGTCTTCTTCTTCAGTATCACACACTCTACCTACAGATAGCTCTCTCTCTCTTTGAATTACGTTGTATTCAGATTGCGTGCGAGTAGCTTGAAAACTGACGCTTCCAATACTTCCCATCGTAAGATTCATCATGTTGTGAGTAAAAAACTTTAATTAATAAACTAAGATTATGACAGACCGAATAACTTACGAAATGCTCATATCCCAAGTATATCGTTTTTTAGTGTATCTTTCTGTTATGAAAATATAAGTCAGTTAATAATGATGTTCACTTCCAATAAGACTCAAGCGGCTAAAAATAAAAATAAAAAAAGGAAATGAAAGGGAAAAAAAACAGCTAAGGCGCGTCCTCAGCAGACGGTAAACGGGGTGAGAGGAGGGCCGATACGAAGAAGTTATATAAAGTGCTGCCTTACATCATTAGAGAATTCAAAAAATGACTATAGTTTTTAGTGTTAACTCTCTAGTTACTCAAAACTCAGTCATACCCCCCTACAGGCAGCACATCAACACGTAGCTATCTGTAATACAAGACCCTTCAGTAGAGCACACAATAAAAAGAACGAATGAAAAACAAAGACACCTCACACAAAAGGAATGCCATGGCCCAAGTGATGTAATAAAACGTGTGCGAAAAAAAAAACACACACACAATGAAGGAATGGGATGGGAACGTAAGGTTTACCTTTTTTTTTTTTTTTTTAAAATGTCTCTTTAGTGCAATCATGTTTATTATAACGCAATTCGACACTCAGCTGATTACATGTATCGTATAAATTATCATACGCCAGTGTTGTTTTATCAAAACTGGAAATCAACTGAGTGTCGAGGCTTTTTTTTCATCGACGGGGCAAACTATGTTCAGCTCAAAAGGGGCTTTCTATGGTTTTTGTGTCCAAGAAAAATTGCAACTATATTGTGAATGGCACTTTTTTTTTTTTTTTCCTTCTACAATTTTTTTTTTTTTTTTTTTTTTTTCTTCTTTTTTTTCCATCTAATCAAGACGTGTGTCGGATGGGCTGTGGTTGTCCACTTTCCCATCAAACACAATACAAGCTTGCTACGAATCTGTTTGTTCCATTCTAAATTTTTTCACACACAGAAAAAAAAAAAAACGAAATAGACAAATAATTGATTCATGAAGCTCGCAGTATCACAATCCTATCCGATGACCAGCTTGAATATAATTAAAATGGAAGTCACTCAGAAAGGGTAGTTGTCTACCTCAAGAGTTGTGGAATTTTCAATAATTATTTCATACGGCATTTCGATAAACGAAAGATCGATTTGTGGGTCTTTCATTCATGACTTTTCTATGGTATGTTGCATACCAGGAGTACCCATTTTTATAAACGAAAAAAAAACAAAAAAATTATAATAATATAAAAAAAAGAGAGAGAGAAGAAAAAAAGAGAAAAAAACGGACGTCTTTTTTAAAAAAAAGAAAAAAAAGAGAAAAAAAAAGAATTTTTAAAAACTAGGGCAAAAAAACAATTTGATTTCCTCCTCATTTTTTTTTTTTTCCCCCCTCATCTTAATAAAAACTTTTTATACCAGAAAATAACTACTTTATAACACAGACGAAACGAAAACTACTGACTGCCAAATATCAAAAACTGAACTACTTTATTAAATTTATTAAAACTTTTTTAGATAAAAATGAAACTTTGTTCACAAAATATTAGCTTGCGCGGTACAAGCAATTTTTTTTTTTTTTTCCCGCGAAGGAGGAAACCACTTTGTTTGCCCTGGATTACATGTTCAAACTTACAATTTGAACACTGCAATAGTTTTTTACTTTTTTTTTTTTTTTTTTTTTTAAAATTCGTATTTTTTTCTTTCTATACATTATTCATTTTTTTCAAAGCTACCTGCTCACTAATAAACGAGCAGGATTTTTCATATTATGTGTTTTCATTTCATTTTATTTTATTTTTTACTTAATTTTTTTTTTTTTTTTTTGGCTTTTTTTTTTTTTTTTTTTTTTCCTTCTTCATCTGGGTACCCCCTCATCTTATCTCACGGTGTCTTATGTATTTATTATTCTCTTCTAACTCAGAGCGCACTATGCTATTGCCGCCCCCTTGTGTACATAGGGGTTTCCTTTAGTGTTAAAACGTGGGTTTTACAAAGGGATGTGCGATTTTAGGGAAGACGGGTTGAAGCACATATTATTTTTTACATGTCTATTGGCCATTGGAACGCAAAGAAGAAATGTTTTCTGCTTTTGAGCGTTTTGTTGGGACCTTTTTTTTTTTTTTTTTTTTTTTTTTCTATTAAAATTTCGCATATCGATGAGAATAAAATGAAAAACAAAAAAAGAATGCAAAAAAAAAAAAAAAACAACCGCCATTCACCTCAATAAAGTGGTTCGTATTTTACGGGAGAAATAAATTGTTGTTGTTATTTTTTTTTGTTTCGCTGGCATCTTGCAACAAGAATGAAAAGATGGCAAAAAATACGATTCGCACAATTTCCGCTGTTTGTAAACAATGCACAAGGCACTATGAAGTAATGGGGGGTCACAAGGATAGTAGTTTGAGAGTATAACAGATTCAAAGGGGAAAAAAAAAAAAAAAAAAAGGAAACCTCCAAGTCACTTCAATTTACTTTGCACAACACAACACCTCGTTTCATAATATCAGTCATCAGACAAGTAAGATTAAGTACGAATAATCAAATCCATCTCATAAGAGAATCCGTAAGACAGAATATACAAAGTATCAGTTGTTGTGTGTGTTTAGAGAATCGTTATGGGGTTTTCCAAAAAAGTATGTTTTTTTTAATTTTATTTTTAGAAAGCAATCTTCTTCTTTATTATTATTATTATCATTTTTTTTTTTTTTTTTGAAAGCTTCTTTTTATATTGTTTAACTTATAATTATCGAGGTGTGTCCCCATTTTTTTTTTTTTTTTTGACATGTTTTTGGTAATTGTTGTATTATCAACAATTCTTTTTTTGTTTTTTTTTTTTTAAAACCTGAAATCGCCTTTCTTATTTTTTTTTTATGTTTGTTGAGAACCGAGTTCTCATTTTTTTTTAATTTTTTTTTTTAGTTTTTTACCGACAGATCGGTTTTTTTTTTTTTTTTTTTTTTTCTTCCTCCATGTGAAAAAAGAAAAGTGCTAGGCTTGTTTTGTTCGTTCGGTTTCGTGTTTTTCATGTTTTGCTCCGAGAGCCTTACGCGTTGGATCTAACATTGGTGGGGTACATGGGACGGGGCTGCTATACTTTGGGGCAAAAAGTTTTAAAAATAAAAAATATAAAGATAGCAAGAACACTTTAAATTTCGTTTTCGTTTTTTTTTTTTTTGAAGAATGCTTTTTTTTTTTTTTTTTTTTTTTTTTTTTTTCGGGTTTATCTAGAACACATCAGAAGTAAAAAAAAAATAAATAAATAAAATAACAGAATAAAGATTTTTTTTCATTGTAACGTTAATCAGCTTAGCGGGATATCAATGGCTTTTTAGGTATCATGTTCACACTGGAGTATCAGAAGCAACTTATCTATTGAACACCAGGTCTCGTTCAAAACGTCGTCGGCAAGGCGCAACAAAAGTGTTGTTCTTTTTTTTTCTTCTTCTTTTTCTCCTTCCTCCTTTATTAAAAGAAAATTAATTCATGTTTTCTAATATTTGGGAAGGGAGAAAAAAAAAATTTAAAAAAAAATAAGTAATTTTTTTTTTTTTTTTTTTTTCGTTCTTTCTGCGATTTAGACTAATTAATCTGCTACGCAGGTGCGCTCCACCCGAGCTGCGTCAGTCTAATGAAAACACATGAGTACAATCTTAAGTAAAATAAGTGGCAGTTTGATTATTCAGGTGAACACAAATACAGTTTTTTTTTTTTTTTTTTTTTTTGACACTTCCATGCATAAAAATATGCAAATGAAAGCATCACTTCTTAAATTTTCTCCTCCGCTAAGCCTATATTATATATTCTCTTAGTTTTTTTTTTTTTTTTTTGTTTCTTTCTTTTTTTTTTCTTTTTTTCTTATAATTATTTTTTTTCGAGTGGTAAGTAGAGTATTAGTAGAGTAGAAAGAAAGAAAAGAAGCTGTGAAGGAACTGCAAAGTGCAGTGAAAAATATTTTAAAAGCCCAGTAGGGGTAGAAGCGCTCGGCAAGAACAAAATAAAAAAGGGGAGATGTAATGGGGATAAATGGAGAATTTTTTCATTCAAATCTTTGACAACGCAGGAACGGGGATGGGATAAACAAAAAGTCTTTTTTTTTTTATAACAATTCGGTACAATGTAAAAAAAAAAAAAAAAAAAAAAATGTTTTTTTTCGAACGAGTAATTATTTTACTAATTTCACAGCAAAACCCAACAACACAGATAGTGATGCTGCAACACTAAAGTACGTTTGCACACAAAAATGAAACTTACTATATAAAATACAGAGGAGCGGTCACTCATGCCGCGATCCTCGCTAGTAAACACATATTGTACAGCCTTCTTCATCGAAATAGGAAGCAGAGCCGTGATATAGACGTAACTAATATGTTACGTTAATAGGGGTATAAAAGTAGCGATCGTAATAGAGCGTCAGGAATCAGAGTTGCGTCAGCCAACACAGGGCTGGCTAGGGCAGCTGCTAACAACGTTCGTCAACAGAAAAAGAAAAAAAAAAGGAAAGAAGAAAAAAAAAAAAAGAAAATACCGCTGGGCTTCCAATTACACAATGTTTTTTTTTTTTTTTTTTTCCCACTAATTTCAGGCAGTCATAGTGAAAAAACAAAAAAAAAACAGCAGAAGCAGATGAGGGTAATTTTGATACTGCATTCTTAAGCTGAATGCAAATTCATAACATTACCATGTCTGCTACATCCTTGTACATACGTTCATAGTGTGTATCATTCTCGTATCTGACCTTGGAATTGTTAGCAGAAAACAAGAACAAAATAATAATAAAAAAAATAAAAAAAAGGCCTCGCTCAAATGTCACCCTAGGAAGCCAATTCCTACAATGAAGTATTCAGAGCATGCGGCAAGTAGAAAGTAAATAGTCGTCTTAATGCCAATGGGTCTCGCGATTCCCATTTAAAAAAAAAAAAAAAAAAACACATTTTTTGTATAATACAAAAATTGCCACTAATATTTCTTCTTTATAAATTTTATACGGAGCTGTCGCACACAGACGTACGAAACAAACAAACAAAAAAATAAATCTCTTCGGGCATCATCATTCTTAAGAAATTTGCTCAGTGTACACCAAAAACCATTTCAGAGTATTGCCTTACATTTCGTTGAATGCAGACAGAATCCTATCGCACGTGGGAAATAAGGCACGACCATAAGAAATAACGGTTTTCAATCTGCAAAAAAAAAAAAAAAAAAAAAAATCTCCGTAAAAATAATGGATTCGTATTAGAAAGCTAAAGCTGACGTCAGACAGACTGCATATTCATGTATCCTCGTGAGAAACACAAAGTAGGATAATTTTCACGACACCCAGCTCTCAGTAAGAGAGCTAGCAACCGTGTGGTTTCTCACATTGACTTCAGAAGGTGCAGAAAATAATAGGGCCGGAGGAAGAGGGGGGGTGAAGAATGGGTTTTAAAAAAAAAAAAACGCTGATCGGAAAAAAAAAGAACGAAAAAAAAAAAAAAAAAATATAATAACAGCGGCCCTAAAAATACACCGAATTCCGGTTTCTCTTTCACCCTGAAAGATAAAAGCATGCAATAACAAAGGATCGATACTCGGTCATTGTTGTTAGTTTCTACGTGGGTAGGGTGACCAGCACATAATTTGTCTCCGAGTAGGCGACCTACTAACCAGTAATAGCGGAATCACTATTCTAAAAGATATTGACATGTAGCCAAAGCGCATGTTAGCATGAATGAAGTAAGAACTAGTCAAGTTCGGAAACAAGAAGTTTCTTTGGTATTTAAAAAGGCTACCGTTTTAGTTCATGTCCTCACACACATAGAGGAATGAGGCGTAGACTAAAAGAAAAAACATGAATTACAAATCCATGTAATTAATTTAATCACCTAAGGTAACAGGTTCGGTGAATTTTTGGGCCACAACCCTAATAAAGTTAAGAAGCAAATAAAAAAAAATAAAATAAAAACCAAATAAAATAATGAGATGGGGTATTTCGGGATGGAAAGGGGGGAAAACCTGGCAGAGTTGTAACGACTGGCATCCACAAGAGACAATCAAAGTGAACGCAGTCTCCTTAGCATTAGTTTAATAAAAAAAAGAAATGAACGACAGCGTAGATGGGACTCACTTCAGTCTTTTGTTTGGTTCAACAATTGAAATAAAGAAAACACTTACGAGACACTCGGTATTAGTAAGCCATTCCCTAAGTGAACAGGTTAATAAAAAACTTACCAATTAAAAGTAAAAAAATAAACCAAAAAAAAACACTAACGCGACCTCAGCATCCACACCGAACGCAAGTACCTGCACGACACTAAACAAACCATGTTTGAAAAGCCCTCGTTTTTTTAGTACCTTTTCAGTTTTGAAAAAAAAAAAAGCAACACAGAAATGTTGAAAAGATATATCGAGTTATTTTTTTTTTTTTATTCTAAAATGCTGAAAAATCTCCTCTCACATAGATGATGTTGTTGAATACAAAAAAAAAAGAAGGGCAGGCAGACTAGCTCTTTTTTTTTTTTTTTTTTTTTTTTTCATTCAAAAGTGTTTTATCAAAAATATTTTTTTTTTTTTTTGAGTAATAAATATTTGGGGGACAAAAGTAAAAAAAAAACACGGAATGGAAAAAATCAACCAGGCATGTTGCTACTATGTCTCGAAAGTTCTAAAATTAAAATTAAAATTTAAAAGAGTTTTTTTTGTTTTCCATGATCAAAGTACAGTACAGGTAATATGATCACAGTTTATTTTTGACACTAGATATACAACGGAGAACTACGTAGCAACGTGACACGGTTGATTTTACCTTTTTTGGCTTATGCATAACCTCTGCTGTCCAAAAAATTTCTGAAGAGAAAAAAGTTGATGATTTTTTTTTTTTTTTTTTTTTTTTTAAAATTTTAGATTTTAGAATTTTTAACAAATTTTTTTTTTTTATTTTTTTTTATAATTTGTTATTGAAGAACCGAATTTTCCTCTTTTGAGGATGTACAAAAAATGGTTAATCAATAAGGCTCGGCCCTGACGAGCTGTGACATATAACGAACATGATGATATAGCTATGAGTACAATGATGAAATGACAATCGGACCGAGTTTTTTTTTTTTTTTTTTTTTTTTTCTTCCACGGCTAAAAGTTTTTGACACGGAAGGGGAAAAGAAATAGAGAATAAGAAAATTATTGCTTTCCCACTTATCTTTTTTTTTTTTTTTTTTTTTTTTCCCCTTCCCATTTCTTACAAAATAGATCGCCATTTGATAAGACGATTCATTTAAAAGAAAATTGATTTTTTTTTTTTATTTTTTAATTTTTTTTTAACAACTGAACGGGTAACTCTCTCAACGAGAGCTACATTGAGAAACAAAAAAAAAAACATAAATTGCGGATCCCGCGTACAATAGTTTTTTTTTTTTTTTTTTTAAATTTTTAATTTTTTTAACAAAACTGTTTGGGGGGGTAGCGTTTTCGAACGCCACACCCTCAAACTGGCTGGTACAATACTGTAGGATAACCTGATTATATTTTATTTCTCAAAATATTATTTATTTATTTTTTTATTTTATTTTTTATTCTTTTCACGTCTTGAATATTGTACCCTTTATGATCCCAGATCAACGCTATATTACCTTTACAGCGGTTTAATGTTCCTCGAATTATCCAAAAAAAATGATTTTGCCAAGAAATAATTAACGCTTCATTGGGGGCAGTAGATAAGAAAAGAAGGAGAAATTTTCGTTCTTTCGAATTTCTTTTTTTTTTTTTTTTTTTTCGTTCTTTTTAAAAGTAATCCCTCAGAGTACAGAACAACCACGCAACTTTGAAAATCTAAGTATTACGAAGTGCGAGGTGTCGCATTTGAAGGAGATCACAGTCAGAAAAAAGTCAAGAGTAAGAAGTGATCCCCATTATGTTTCAAAAAAAAAAAAAAAAAAAAAAAAAAGTCGAAATTTCGTTCGTTCAGAAAATGGGGAGACTTTTTTTTTTTTTAATTTTTTTTTTTTCCTTAATGGAGCCCTACTCCATCAATCGGGATTATCCTGTCTTTTCTCCAGAACCGATAAGGACAAATGTACAACAAGATACGACTCAGGCACTACGCCCACGCGCAGAGGGCAACACACAGAGGCTGTTTTTTTTAATTTTATTTTTAGATTGACATTGTGAGTAACAATACATTATACTAATAAAAAGATGATCCTTGTATAGTTGTTAAGTACCCAGTTTTTCTCACTGAAGCATCACATCTTTCCCACTATGGCCCCTAATCAGAGAATCTAACTTCTCTGTCAGGTCGATCGTGAGATGAGTCTGATTTACGAAATGAACTACACCTCCCTTTTCTAGTTTATCTGAACATCTTTCCCACTATGGCCCCTAATCAGAGAATCTAACTTCTCTGTCAGGTCGATCGTGAGATGAGTCTGATTTACGAAATGAACTACACCTCCCTTTTCTAGTTTATCTGAACATCTTTCCCACTATGGCCCCTAATCAGAGAATCTAACTTCTCTGTCAGGTCGATCGTGAGATGAGTCTGATTTACGAAATGAACTACACCTCCCTTTTCTAGTTTATCTGAACATCTTTCCCACTATGGCCCCTAATCAGAGAATCTAACTTCTCTGTCAGGTCGATCGTGAGATGAGTCTGATTTACGAAATGAACTACACCTCCCTTTTCTAGTTTATCTGAACATCTTTCCCACTATGGCCCCTAATCAGAGAATCTAACTTCTCTGTCAGGTCGATCGTGAGATGAGTCTGATTTACGAAATGAACTACACCTCCCTTTTCTAGTTTATCTGAACATCTTTCCCACTATGGCCCCTAATCAGAGAATCTAACTTCTCTGTCAGGTCGATCGTGAGATGAGTCTGATTTACGAAATGAACTACACCTCCCTTTTCTAGTTTATCTGAACATCTTTCCCACTATGGCCCCTAATCAGAGAATCTAACTTCTCTGTCAGGTCGATCGTGAGATGAGTCTGATTTACGAAATGAACTACACCTCCCTTTTCTAGTTTATCTGAACATCTTTCCCACTATGGCCCCTAATCAGAGAATCTAACTTCTCTGTCAGGTCGATCGTGAGATGAGTCTGATTTACGAAATGAACTACACCTCCCTTTTCTAGTTTATCTGAACATCTTTCCCACTATGGCCCCTAATCAGAGAATCTAACTTCTCTGTCAGGTCGATCGTGAGATGAGTCTGATTTACGAAATGAACTACACCTCCCTTTTCTAGTTTATCTGAACATCTTTCCCACTATGGCCCCTAATCAGAGAATCTAACTTCTCTGTCAGGTCGATCGTGAGATGAGTCTGATTTACGAAATGAACTACACCTCCCTTTTCTAGTTTATCTGAACATCTTTCCCACTATGGCCCCTAATCAGAGAATCTAACTTCTCTGTCAGGTCGATCGTGAGATGAGTCTGATTTACGAAATGAACTACACCTCCCTTTTCTAGTTTATCTGAACATCTTTCCCACTATGGCCCCTAATCAGAGAATCTAACTTCTCTGTCAGGTCGATCGTGAGATGAGTCTGATTTACGAAATGAACTACACCTCCCTTTTCTAGTTTATCTGAACATCTTTCCCACTATGGCCCCTAATCAGAGAATCTAACTTCTCTGTCAGGTCGATCGTGAGATGAGTCTGATTTACGAAATGAACTACACCTCCCTTTTCTAGTTTATCTGAACATCTTTCCCACTATGGCCCCTAATCAGAGAATCTAACTTCTCTGTCAGGTCGATCGTGAGATGAGTCTGATTTACGAAATGAACTATACCTCCCTTTTCTAGTTTATCTGAACATCTTTCCCACTATGGCCCCTAATCAGAGAATCTAACTTCTCTGTCAGGTCGATCGTGAGATGAGTCTGATTTACGAAAGGAACTATACCTCCCTTTACTAGTTTGCCTTTGAACATCTTTCTAACATTCCCGTCAGGTCGATCATATTAATAATAAAAAAAGAATAAACAAAGAAAACACAAACCTCAATATCTTTCTCAGTAAAGTCTTCTGGGATTGGTTCAAAGGTAGAGATTGGAGTCAGGTTTGGAGTTTGAATTAAAGAAACCTCATATGGTTCATAGGTTTCAGTAATTTCCATGTGAGAGAAGTTGTTAACAGCCTCATCCATTGCAACAAGTGGAGGAAGGTCTGGGTAATAAGACTCACCGTGAGACATGAATGAACTTTCTTGAGCAGAAATTGCTTGCTCCGATGATACCAAAGAAGCTCCCTCTCCAGACACGGCTTCTGATGCCTCAGAATTTGATTGGTCGTTGTCCCATCCGTGAAGGTCTCTTCTCCACTGTCTTAGGTATCCATCAAACTTACGCTTGCTAATATCCCAGGTAGCTCTTGGAGTGATGACGTGCATGTCATTTCCAAGTTCTCTTTCTTCATTTCTGATGGAAGCGATGTAGTTTTTGTACCCTTGGGTAATCTTACCGAGAGCAAGCTGCTTGTTTCTCTGAGCAATCTTATGCATCATTTCCTCGTGCCCCTCTTCACCTTGTTCCGGAATGATGAAGTCAGGATGTTGACCCTCAAGCTCTTCATTTCTTCCCTTTCTACTTGGCTGCTGCTGATGGACTGGTTGCTGGTTGTGGCTTTGTTGAGACTGTGACCAGACCTGTCCCTTAGCAGGAGTAGTGTTGCCTTGATGATCAAATGTCAACGCAAGTGGTCTTCTTCTTCTCTGACGCTGACTGTTGACCTCTGGTGCATAGGTTCCTGAAAATTCCATTATTTAAATGGGCTAAAAGATATAAAAAAAATCTATTCGGCTTAGATGACCTGTTGAGGGAAAATAATCGATATCAACACCAATTAGCACAACTCCCTAACTAATCTGAAATAATAAAACCTTCACTGAACTGCCACGCTTACCATAATAAGAAACTGCGATTTTGTGTGCAAACGGTTAGATCTGGTAAATAGAATTAACAACCACATAGAACTCAATTATTTCAATTTTAATTTTAAAAAAGAAAAATTAAAAAAAAAAAAAAAAAAAAAAAAAAGGGAAAATAACAGTCGGTTGGCAACAAGAAAGGAACGGTTTCTTCCTGTGTATGAGTATGTGAGTGAGGAGAAACCGAATTGACCCGAATAATGCCTCGGGAGACTCATAAAAAATAGTGACTGTGAGACAATACAGATCACCCCATCTTGAAGCCAGTAAGACTGATGTTTTTTTTTTTTTTTTTGTGTTATTGTAGAGGGATTTTTTTTTTTTTTTGACCGAATCTGTTCTGTTGTTAATTTTTTTTTTTTTTTTTTATGGTTGTTTCTACTTTCTTTAACACGAGTTAAGAACGCTTTTTTTTTTTCATTTTCTTTTTTTTTTTTTTTTTTTTTTCTTCTTCTTAAGATTTTCGGAATACTAGTCGCGGTTGACTGGAGAAAAAACAGACACTTATTCTTTGCGCACTAATTTCTTTCTTCTTGGATCCGTCTAGTTCTGTAACCGCCATTTAAAAGAAAAAGCGAACAAACAAAAAAAAAAAAAGAATCGCAATGTACATACGTGTTAAAAGCGAGGCTAACTGCTCCATGACCTTTAGTCAAATTGGCTAGAGCTCCTTTCACGCGAATCAGTCAGTAAAACGCTCCCTGTGAAGGAGCATAAGAATTGAACTTCATACAAATAAACTAACTTTAACTTGCAGAAAACACACGAAGCGATAAAAACTATTGCGTGGGTCCGACAATTTTAACAATAAAAAGAGCAAGAGAACAGAACAAGCCACCACGCAAGCACACTATTTGCTGTGTCTGTCACTCGAGGTAAATAAAACAAAAATGCGATGAGAACTAATAAAGTGACTTGACTTGACTTTTTTTTTTTTTTTTTTTTGCATGACAGTAACCTTTCCGTCGATTATGGAGCACCTCCCCCCCCTATTATTTTTGGTTAAAAGAAGAAATCCAGATGAAAAAAAAAAAAGGGAGAGAGGGTTACGGGCTGACAAAATTGTCAAAGAGCCAAATATCTGATCACAAAAAAAAAAAAAAAAAAAAAAAAAAAAAACACATACAAGAACACTCGCAAAAGAAACTAATATGATATTGTGAAATCACAATATATTTGACAATAGAAATAGAAAAACGATTTTTTTTTTTTTTTTGAACTGCGGTTTCTTCATTCCAAAACGAATAATCTCTAAAAAAAAAAGAAATCAAGATAACAAGTATGAAAATCAGCGCAGTCCAAACATCTTTGTGTACTCAGCCAAGCCAATTAGTTTTGGCGAATATCAAAGGAAAGGGGGAAAAAAAAAAAAAAAAAAAAAGAAAGTCCTGCTGAAAAGATTACATTATGACAACTACAGGGAAGTATCATAGATAATACTATGTGCTGGCCTTATGGATTTAACTATATCTTAATCCGGACACAGGGTCCGGAGTCAATTCCATGCACTACAAGAATCGGAAAGGACGACAGTGTGTGAGGGGAAAGTAGATGGGGGATGAAAAAAAAAAAAAGAAAACAGAATAATAATTCACGTCAAGAAAAATACCATTTCTTTTTGTAACACATGGTACTCTCTCTGACGAAGAAGGAAGAAACTTCGAGGCACTGATGGACTATATAAAAATAGTTCATTGAAAAATGCCAATCAAATATGGGTGGATAAACAAGCCAAGGATTTTTTTTTTTTTTAAAACAAGAAAAAAAAATATTGTATTTGTGAAAAAGGGAAAATTCATCATTATCTACTGGCGAAAAAATGATATTGAGAGAGAGAAAAAAAACTAAACTTTGCTACTCTTTTTTTTTTTTTTTTTTTTTTTTTTTTGAAAAATTCCGACTTGTCTGTGAAAAAGTTTACAATGTTGTCTCGTAACTTACTCTTACTGGAGAGGGAATCTAGTAACGTATGACTTGAACTGGGGAGGAAGTCTGAAACTGGAAAAGAAACTGCATGCATCGCTTTATTATGCTGAAAAAACAGGGAAGTCAAGCTCAAGGAAAAAGCTCTCCAAAGGGGAGGATAACCAGATGTACTCTACTGTGCGCTGTTTGTAAGTCTGTGGAAAGGGAAGAAGGGAGAAAAAGAAGAAAAAAAGAAAAGAAAAAAAGAAGAAAAAAAAAAGGTAAACGTGTTTTTGTCAGCTAACTAAAAAAAATATTTATTTATTTACGAAGCCTAGGAGCCAAAAAAAAAAAGCCAGGAAAAAGCTCAACAGGGTAACAGTTATATCGCTACCAGCAACCGTGAGACTCTCACAGACAAAATAAACAATAATAACATCCGTAGAAATATTTTTTCTTTTTTTTTTTTTTCATTTTTTTTTTTTTTTTTTTAATGTAGTTCTGACTGCACATTTACAACTTTTCTTTTTTTTTTTTTTTTCTCCCTGTCTAAAATATTTTCCGATAACATAAACTGATGATTTGTTATGTTATTTCTATTTATTTTTTTTATTCATTTATCGAAGTCAACGTTGTTGAAATAAAAAAAGACAAAAAAATAAAATAAATAATAATATAATAATGTTGGAAGTCTGATATCAACCTTCGCATACAGGGATGAAAGCCAGTTCAAAAAAAAAAAAAGAAATGGCAAACTTCACTTTTTTTTTACTTTTTTTTACTAACAATTTAATTTGGTTTTTGTGCGCAACTTTGGAAACGAAATCCTAATAAAGGAATAGGTTAGTTACGCTACAAATATCTTTCTACCGAAACAAGGGGTTTGTAGGTATTTAAAAAATAAAATAAAATAAAAAAAGAGAGAGAGAGCGAAGAGAAACCCTACTAGTCGATTTACACTGACATTGAACGTGCTATGCAATATGAATCAACAAACTAAACTAAGTTAACAAAAAAAAAAAAACATCGGGAAAAAAATATATATAAATAACGTCAAGCGGACAAAATTAATTTTCCCCGTTTTTCTTCTTTTTTTTTTTTAAAAAATAAAAACCTTAAAAACAAGCTAAAACTCAAAATTATTAATCAGTTGATTACCAATCTTTAAAAGTTGACCAACCAAAAAGAGAGAATGAAAGTACTGATGAGGCTTGATTAGAGAGTTACTTTTTTTTTTTTTTTTTTTTTTTTTTTTTTTTTCTTCTTCTGTATTAAGATATCCTAATCAGACTTGATTGTATTTTTAATTTCCTCACTGCAGTCTTGCCTTTGTCTGAGTAGGCAGTTTAAACCCGACTAACGAATTTTCGAAAAGAAATAATTTAAATGTTTTTTTTTTTCCCCTTCTTCTTCCCTCTCCTCCCCCCCCTCCCGCCAGTTTGTAAATGCATGAAACAACTGTCGTGTTTCGTTACTGACTGTTCTATTGTTGTTGTTGTTGTTGTTGTTGTTTTTTGAACGAATGATTAACACTTGAACTTTGTTGATCGATCACTTTCACTGCCACAAACTGGAAAAAGAAAAAAAAGAGAGAAAGAGAGAGAGAGAGAGAGGGAGGAAAATACCACCACATAATTTAAAATATTTTTTTTTTTTTTTTTTTTTTGGGTACGTTTTTATTAATAAAAAAATAGTAGTCAATAAATGGACAACGTGGTTAAAATCATTATCAAAATGATAATAACACATCCAATTTGCTTAAAAAGCTCGTGTGTACAACAGAGAGAGACTACGACAGGACACATTCGCACCTGACGCACTCATTCAATCACGACAATAATTCTAACAAAAAAATAAAATAAAAAAATATGAATGCCTTTCAAAAAACGTCACTGAGAGAGCCATCATAAAGCGAGCTTAGACTTCTCTCCAAAAAAAAAAAAATGATAATAATAATAATAATAATAATAATAATAATAATAATAATAATAATAATAATAATAAGAAAATAAAGAAATAAAATCAACTTACAAGTGAAGCAGCACTTGACTTGCTGAAAAATATAAAAAAATATAAAAAAAGAGATAGAAATACGACTCGTTTGTGTGTGTGTTTTTTTTTTTTTTTTTTTTGAAGCACAACTTTGCAAAAAAAAAAAAAAAAAAAAAAAAAAAAAAAAAAAACAGATTAGCCTTATATTTAGTTGAACGCAGACTGAATTCTGTAAGGTGATAAGTTATGACCATAAGAAATATCGGCTTTTAATCTGAATAGTTTCTTCTCCGACTACGTCGGTATAAAATAAAATAAAAGAAAATCAGGCGAACGATAGTAAAATCTGACATTGGCCATAAAATCTGACAGGTACCAGGGAAGGGTTAGTTTTCCGGGAGAAGGCCAACGAGAAACATGCAAACAAGGAAAGCTCCCCCTTCCCGCTCAAAACTCAAAGGAAAACACTAATAACAAATTTTTATTTTATTTTTTTTAATTGGGAAAAGAAGTATGAGAACTGCCACATCCGCTTATGCCGAGGGCTACAAACCGTCTCGGGATGAAGGGTGAGCACAAGAATTTTTTAACTACTTTAAAAAAAAAAACAATCAAACAAGACACTAATGGGAAATTGCAACACCTTGGGTAAAAAAAAGAAAAACAAAGGAGGGAAAGGAAAGAAGCAAAAAAAAAAAAAAAAAAAAAGACACTTATCTTATTTTTTCGTTAATTTTTTTTTTTTTTTTTGAAAAAAAAAAAACCATCACCTATACTTTAAAAACTCCTCTCAGAAGAGAGTTGTTTTGCTCTGTGTCACCAGGACGTTGCTGTATCTTGAGCTGGTTCGTCTGAGTAGCCAACGCAGTCTAGCTTGCTTAACGGTAGAGCATCACTATAAGACGTTCTCACTACCCGACTGATTTACCTCTCAGAATGAAAATTTTATGACTAAAAAAAATAAAAAAAAAGGCCTACCAACAACACATAACTAACAGAATAAAACTATTTTGAGGAACCTATCAACGAGCGGGGAAGAACCATCCCACTCAAACAACAAAGAGCATTTAAAAAAAAAAGAGAGAATAAAACATGCGAGGAGACAAATGTTCCTCCTCACATAAAAAAATAAAAACAACCGTCATTGCAGCTTGTACAAGAAAAGAGAATAAAATACATAGAGGAAGCAGACGCACATCGTACCTTAATTGACACTGGGGAGAACGAAAAAAAAAAAAAAAGAAATCGTCAAGAAGTAACCTTCCTCACCATAGCAATGATGGAGGAGTAAACAGCATCAAAAAAAAAAAAAAAAAAAAAAAAAATTGATCAAAGTAACCCACACATAAGAAGAGAATGCGTTTGTTTGTTTTTATTATTTTTTTCCTGAAATCAAAGTACAGTCAAAAAAAAAAAAAAAAAAAAAAAACCGTCCCCAATCTTTCAAAATTAAAAAAAGTAATTCGAATACCTTATCCCACGCTACTTGTGTAGAACAAAAAAGTTACTTGTTGTCATTCGTAGTCATTCCCACTCACAGGACGAAGCCGATCGTGACAACGTGTTGTCGTTGGAAATCAATACACATCAACAAATAGCAGAAGTTTTTTTTTTTTTTTTTTTTCCCTTCTTTTTTTTACGAACTACCCATTTTTCTTATTATATTCTTATATGTAGTATCATATCATTTTTTTCAGTTGTATCGGAGTTTTTTTTTCTTTTCGTTTCTTTTTTTTTTTTTTAAAAAAAAACAAATATATCGTCAAAACAAAGGCAAAGGAGAGAGTGCATGAATTAATGAAAAAATGAAAATGAAAAAAAAAAGGGAAAAAGGGAAAAAAAAATTATGGTTAATAAAAATAAAATCAAGAAAAAGTACAAAAAAAAGGGGGATGAAACTTACTTTTTTTGACGATGAAAAAAAAAAAAAAAAAAAAAAAGACAGTAACAACTTTTAGGTATTAATACAAAAATTAATATCGACTGAAAAATATTTTGTAATTGTTAAAAAAAAAAAAAAAAAATTCCTTTATCTTAGACTCAGATTCATCAGTATCCATCCTATCAAAAAAAAGGTTTCAAAAGAAAACTGATTTATTATTGTCAATCGGAGCTCGTCAGCAGCTGAGTTCCATCTTCAAAAATAAACATTCCAAAAAGGCAGTGATAGATAGGTTAATTAAATCCAACCGTTGCTGCATAGTAGTTACGGTTCCCGTGGGTAACTCACACATATAAATAAAAAAAAAAAAATAAATAAAAAATTTAAAAATTTAAAAAAAAAAACCCATTTCAGATAGAAAATCTTATACCTTTGTTGATCGCGGACAGTAATATTTGGGCACCTCACTTTTATTGGTGCAAAAAAAAAAAAAAAGAAAGAAAGAAAAAAAAGATTGTTAAGAAGGTAAACTAGTAAAAATAAAAGGAAAAAAAAACTCATAAACGAAGACGAAACCTATTCTCACCGTTGACTGTTACCAATTACAATACCAGTTGAAGGGTGGCAAGGTGTATTTAGAAAAAGACAGTTTTGCAAAAAAAAAAAAAAAAAAAAAAATTAAACAACTGAAGAGAAGAAAGGCGCAGACACTAACAAATCCAATTTCTTAGTAACGACTGGGCGACATAAAAACCTATACTTCAGATATTTAGAAAAAATAATAATAATAAAAATAAAAATAAAAATATATTTTAATTGTATTGACTTAAAACTCTTTTTTCTCTCTCTGGTTTGTTCAGACGAGGGTTATCTTTTCTTTTCGTTTTTTTCTTTTTGTTTCACCACACCCTTATTTTTTTTTTTTTTTTTTTTTTTCCCCCCCCTACCTAAGCAACTATGTACCCGGTAGCCTATTTTCTTGTCTATTGAACGCCTTGCGCGGTTGCTATATATGTTGAAGGCAATACTCGAAGTGCAGCAGGAGGAGAAGGATGTGGAGGTAGAGATGGATCACAGTGAGATACTCCTACACGCATTAGGCCATTGACGAGATGTCGATGAGTATTAAACCGATGGCTGTGCGGATTAAAAGAATTCGCATTCCTCGGAACAGGAGGAGGAGACGGTTTTCCAGTAAGAACCCTCCTAAGAGAATGAGGTTGCTGTTGGAACTGATGATTATCTGTGAGAATCGGTGGTAAAATTTCTTTGATAATTGGAACAGATTTTTGTAACCCAACGGACCAATCAACTAAAAGATTATTAAGGAGATCATAATCGGGTTCTTCACTAAACCGTAACGTACTAACATGCTCATAGAAGTGACTCAAATAAGTATGACCATTAGTTAATTGGAAGGAAGACAGTGCAGACTTACAGTCTCGTATTTCTTTGTTGCTCTTGAGAGAAGCCCACGGAAGTGAACCCCTCAACAAATAAATTAAAGTATAGCAAAATGAAATTAAATCATCCCTTCTACTGAGTTGAATTCCATCATGAATGAAGCTGCTAGCGAACCTCGGAGTTCCGATAAATCTATCTTCAGACTTTGAATATTCCACATGATTATTGTTGTTGTCTTTCCAGAGTCTAGCAAATCCCAAATCAAGCAAAAAAACATCTGTTCCTTTCAAAGAGAAATTAGCTGGTTTGATATCACCATGTAAACAAGACGTATTACAGTGTAACGATCTGATGACTGCAAACATCTTGCATGCTATTTTCGACAATTCCTGTTCTGGTAGTAGTCTCCCCTGATCAATACTTGATAAGCTCTCAATATCTTTTCCTAGTAATTCCAATATCATTATATGACGACTTTTACAAGGTCCAGCCCAGTGTAATTTCGGTATATTCACTCTAATATTCATTTTTTGCGCAGCAGCATGGCAGTGAGCATACGCAGCTGATTCTCGTTTTAACTGTTGTACTGGAAGAGCTGTACTTGCAGTCTTAATGGCTACGCAAGTACCAGTTGGTCCATACACTGCTTCGAAAACAGCTCCAAAGGAACCCCTTCCTAATCGTTTTGTTACTATGTATTCCCCGAATATCCTACTACCAACATCGAAGCTGTCAGTTTCAGCCTGCTGCAACTGCGGAAGTGAAACGTTATTCTGAATACGTTTACGTGTACTGCTAAGAGTATAACTACTCTTACACGACATAGTAGAAGTAGTATTTATTCCCAACGGGATGTTGTCTTGTTGCTTTCGAACAGCAGAAGTACACTCAACTTGTTTCTTCCATCTGGGACTGCATACTCCATAATTAATCGGCGCACAAGGTAACGACATATGAGCAGTTAATATTAATTAGGTGATGATTATACAACGGGAACCAGAATTCAAGGAATGGGAGAGAGGGAGGAAAGGGAGGGGGAGGGAGGGGGGGGGTTTTCGCTGTGTAGAAAAAAAAAAAAGTAAAAACCCCAATAACATACGATATAAATGTTAGCAAACACCAACTTTATGTGCTCCATACTACTGTTTTCACTGGAAAGGAAGGTATAAAAATTATCTTATAATCCTACAGCTTTCTATCCTACTAAATCTACCACAGTCATTGCGAGTGACAGCACCTGACCTATCCACTACTTGATTCTCAACAACAAACAACAATCATCCATAAGGAATCGGGTGAATAGTTGCGTTCAGTCTGACATTAGCCCAAGACGTAAATGCATCAGCATGTTTGTTACCAGGCCTGGATGATAGCTCAGAAGGGTATTCTGTTAAAGAAGGAAATGAAACTCCATTCGGTACAGTAATATTATGAGATGGTGAGACAGTAGTACTCATCTGTGATAGAATCACTGAGGCACAGTCAGAAACGTTAAGAGAGGATTTAAGTCCATACAG